>JAAGNO010014209.1:50506-61836 GCA_033439905.1 Ceryle rudis | reverse complement strand
CGTAGCATTGTCTACACTCACAGTTGCCCAACAATTCTTATTTTCACATACACTTATAATTTTGGGAATTCCTACTGAAGTCTCGGCAGCAGATGGGGTGCTGCTCCCAGACGGGTGACAGGCCATGCCAGGCCCCACCGCCACCCTTCTCTCCAAGGCACATACTCTGTGACCCCAGCACCACGGTATCATAGCGCAGCTTCTACTTTTCTTAAATAAGGAAATATCTTTGCCCTTCCTTTAGCTGCTGTGGAACTGAGGCACAAGAAGGCAAATAGTTGCCCAAGGCCACTCGTGAGCAGGGCAGGAATATAGCAGGAGTCTGCCCAATTCTTCTTTACTGGCCTGGACTGTGGGCTCTCATGATGTGACCTGTGATTACCAGAAAGGGTTTGTCCGTCCTTCCTAGTGCATGGGGATGTGGTATCTTTACCAGGTATCCTGTGTTTGCTCTCTGAGTCACTCAAGAGCCAGTTGTTCATTTGGTGTGTTAACAGAGGGGTGTGCTTTGCCCATCTGTCAGGGAAGGTCTTCCTGCTTCCGTGGAAGATCCTATAGCTGTGGTTTGTATAAGTGCATTGTGTGCACTTGTATTTATGAATCACTGTTATAACACAAGTGTTATGACTCACATCTTTTGGCTTGCATGGTTTAAATAAAAATAGCAAGACCAATATACCATGTTCTAAGTAGCTAGATGCCAGGTTTTATACCCTCTCTACACTTCTCTGGCTCTCGTAGGAGTCCATTGATTTCTCAACGTGATTACAGTGGAGTTCTGTTCTTTGTGGGATGTTGAATGTGAGATAACTTGGATGTGGAAAGAAAACTATGTTTTGGCTCCTTTGGGTCATGCACAATTTGTTCCTTTTTGCAATAGCAATAAAGATGAAACTGTGAAGTACGTGAGACCTTTGCCTGGAGATAAGGCTGGAAATTATGTTTTCCAGTGTGGAAGCCAGTATTTCTTTCTCTGCTGCTTTCACTTCTCTTTCACTCCAAAGGCAAGAGAGGTTTTGCTGATGTTCACTAAATTAATGTTGCCTGCTCTGTTAGTTCAACTCGCTGCCATATAGATTAGAACACGAAAATGTGCTTATCATGGGAGCACCCCTTAGCTGATACTGAGGGTGGTATTTCATGGACATATTTTCATGAATGTGTGGTCAAAAAGCACTTTCATTATAGATACATGACGTTGGGTAGAAGGATCTGTGCTGAAAGTGGACAAAACACGGACTCGCTTCTCCATACTATAACTCAAAGCATAATGCAACAGTGATTACTTCTAAACTCTAGGTCCAGTTTAGTTCCATGTATACAGACCAGGTAATCATCCACTTCAGGCATATCTCTTATTAAATCAATAGTATTGGCCCAGTGGATAGGATCACATTAATTCATCTAGAGCTAGAGGGAAGTTCAAAGCTGTGAAGAAATTGACTGTTGGGGCTCATCTGATAACAGGCAAAGGACTTGCAAATGACATTTGTAATAGCCGATTTTCAGCAACTTCTGCAGGATAGGAGACTTAAAATAGGAATTAGGCTCTCAGCTATAGGTAACCCTTTTATCAAGATAACATTAAGAAGAGCAAATGTATGTGGAAGATATGATACACAAGCCAAACTAAGAAGTTATGGATTTGCAGTAGAACCTGTGCAATCATGTCTTTAAAAGACACTGTTGATCTTCCATTTATTCTTTATAAATTAAGAAGATTATTTTTAGCATACACTTTGTGAAAATTTGGAAAAGGTCATTTTGTTTCCCTGTCAATCATAATATCCCCTGCAGTTGCTGCTTCTTAAATAATACAGAACAGGATTGATACAATTAAAAAACCAAAGGACAGCTCTTCTGTGTAAGTGCTCTTGAAAAACATGTGTTTTCCGGGTTATAGCCCTTTAACATAGTACTACACCTGCGTATCACAGCGATTCTGCCATCAGTTAAGTCTAATGAAACTAATTAACACTCTTTGCTGATGCATCAGTTTGTTAAGACAAAATGTAGGTTTGTAGTTTGTGCAGAGTAGCAGATGTTGCAGGAGGAGAGAGATTGACTGGGAAATGGGAAGAGCATTGCGGAAGAGGGGGGACCCATGTGAGTGTCCACGCTGTGGGAAGGGCAGCCGGGGAGACTGGGCTGCTGCCAGTTTGGTTTGGCCTTGTGGCTGGTCAGGTGGCACCTAGTTTAGAGTCAACCACAGCGTTCATTGCCACGTGCCCAGCTAGTTTTTTGGGATGCAGGGAAGGGAGCTGCAGGTGCTCTGTGCACCCATACTCTTGAAGGAGCTTTGAGGAGCAGAGAGGAAGACAGGGCAAGATTAATATTATAAATGTTTTGGGGGTCTAGAGCGTGCATATCAGAATTCCTTGGGAGACAAGGCTTCAGTAGGCTTGCAGAAAAGTTATGTAAATGTTGCTTTGCAACGGAAAAAAACCCACAACAAACCAAACAAAAACCCCATAATAAACATGTTTTATGTACACACACGTAATAAATAGTGCACCCTTTATATGGGGCTCTCCCATAGAGCTGTGCTTGCCGGTGGTATCCTTGTAACTAGAGTGGTACTCCAGCTGAATTATGGCATCTTCAGAGGAAAAAACACGGTTGTGATTTTCATATAAAGGAGAAACGCTGTGTGATATAGGCTGAGCCTGTTGATCTCAGAGGTCTTTTCCAGCCTCAGTGATTCTGTGAAGAGCCATAAGGTCATTAGGAAGCTGGAGGACTCTCCGGAAGGGAATGTTGCTGTATTGAATGGCTCGTTTCACCTGTAATTAAAACTGCAAACGTGGTCCCAAACATTTAGATATAAAGATGACATAAGGAGAGAATTTACGCTTGGTATGAGAACACTACAGTGTAACTTTGGATGAAAAGGATTCACGGAAAGGAAACTTAATGTTGTGTCATTATCAGGAAGAACTGGGTTAAACAGATGAGTGACTTGTAGAGAAGCGGTTTCTATGTGGTACCATCCGGTTACTTTGAAGCTTAACCAAGGAGGCTGAGCAAAACACAGTCTTTCAATCAGGAGTTACTGGTGATCTGTTAGAGGGTGAAACTTCTCTCCCGTCCAGCAGGATTCAGAAGGTTGCACAGTAGATTTTAAACCCCTTTATCTCTCTGTTTAATACCTAGGCCTGACTGGATGGAGTATAATGTGTTTCTGAGGAATGACAAACCTTGAACTGGCAATATTCTCTTTTCAACACTTGTTTATAGTTATTAAAATAATATTAAAATGCTGTTTTTTTCTCTCCTTGTTACTTCTGACAAGGTATTAGACTTCCTGATAAAGGAACCTCTATCTGTTGATCAGACCTGGAGATCTGTTAATTGTTTATTATTTTGTAGTTTATTATTTTTTTTTTTAAACCAAGCTTTATCTAAAGCAGTGGTGGCACGTTCACGTTTCATTATTGGAAATGAATTGTGGCAAACACCACTATTAACCAGAGCCACTCCCAGCTCTGCATTGGGTTGCATTTCATGATTTTAGAACCATTGCTGCATGTAATTTCAAAGCTTTCCACAAAATCCCGGTGGTTTTGAGAATATTTTGCTTACTGATCTTAGATGTGTTGATGATAGTACCTGAACAATGCTGCTGGATTATCAGTTAATTCATTGATTATAAATTCATTCATTATCATTTCTGTGAAATGAAGCTGAAGTGATAGATGTTAGTTTGTTGAAGAATAGGTGTTGGACTGTGTTTTGAGTATTTAATATTAACTATGTGAAGGAATGTTTGAGCTGGTTTAAGTATTAGGCCAACTATAAGAGGAGGTCTTGGTTTTATAAGAGGTCTCTGCCTTCAGAAAGCATTCTGGGGTGGAGAAATAATCTGAACACTATTGTGCAGTATTTGTGTGGAAGATCCAGTAAATATTATGGAAGAAACTTGAGTGACCTTGTGTTTGCCCTGGTTTTCCTTCTTGGGAAAGTCAAGTCCATCGTCTGTTTTTATACTTGCTTTGATTATTTTTTTTTCCTGTATCTTCATTGTTTCTGCAGCTGCAGCTCAGTGTTGCACAGTGTAAAGTGGCAATCTCGCACTGTTTTCGCCACGGGGCAGTGCCTTTGTCAGTTCTGCTTGTGATGCCGTGTTGTGAACTGCATCAGAGTTGAGCAACTGCAAAGACAACGTATTTTGCCATGTCATTTTTTCAGACAGATCAGTTTTCCTATCTGATTTGCTACCCAGCTAATGGCTTGGTCTTGTGATGTAGTACCTCAAACCAGTGCAGCTGCTGCATGGGGTTCAGACACTTTGTAAGGACAAGCCATAAGCTCACCTGGAAGTCAGGGCAGGTAATTTAGAGCCAACCCTTCACAGGCCTGCAGCAAATGCTTTGCTCGTAGCCTGGCAGTCTCTAGACAAGATGTTCAGACCCACCATATGAAGTGTTCTCTCTATTCAATATGTAAACATAAGAGGTGACAGGGTAATTGTCAACACTGTACTTGCTCTTGATTGTAGTAAAGCTTCTAAACATTTTCAAAATGATGTGTAAGCAGCTGCTGAAGGAACAACCTGCTGTGGCACATTGTAAGAAGTTTTTATTCTGTGGCTAGGAGCCCTTTGTGGCAGATGAATACATTGAACGCCTGGCATGGAGAACACCTGGAGGAGGTTCCAGAGGTGGAGAAGCTTTTGATCCGAAAAGGTAAAATAAAGTTACATAATGGTCAGAGTGACTGTATCTCTAATTGTACTGGTTTATTATGCCTGTAACAAAAAGCCTGTATGTAGTGTTGGTGTGTGTCCAAGGAGGTTTTCATCTGGGAGAATTGCTAGAATTTGTGACCATGAGCCAATTATTCAGAACCAATTATTCAGTAACAAGAGTAGGGAAAATCACTTTCTGATTTAGACCTTTAGAATGAAGGAGAATTGATGTTGTTTGTCCTTGTTAGACATGAATGTTCCAAAGCACTAGAGTTGCCGGATTAAAGCATAATATGAGGCTTCGCTGCTATGATAGTTAAGTCATTTTAATGAGTTTCTTGCTAGTTTGGCTTTCCCTGAGCTGGCCTGTTGTAAGACCCAGAAGTTTGCAGTCCTGGTGCAAGTAAAAGGCAGAAACAGGTAGGATGGAAAGAAAGGCAAGTACAATAGCTATTCCTTAGTGACTTCCCATCCACATGATCTTATTCTAGATAGAGATTGTTTGTAGTAACCTGAGCTAGAACTCTTAAGAAGTTTAGCAATTACTAACTTCATAGGCAAGCTGTTGTTACTCAAAAGCAAATATGAAACGCTTCATTAGCACAAAGGATGTTCCTTCCGGAGCCGTCAGGCTCCTCAGAAGTGTGCGAGAAGAGGAAGGGTGTTGTTGGATTTCTAGCAAGATGCTGAACTCTTGACGTTGACTTTGGAGCCTCTGCCCTATGCAGAACTTTACATATGATTGAAGCATGAAGAAGCCTGGAACTGCACATTTCTTCCTGTAGCTCCTTCTCCACTAGTATATAGTAGATACTTTTATATAGTATACACTTTAGAGCAGTTAATAATTTGTACCAATACCAACTCAATTTAACCCATCTTCTATATTTCTGTTGGTTTACTCGTGTTAACTTCTGTTATGCATTAGCATATTTTTCAGGACAAGTGGGAGAATCCTGCAACAGTAAATGTTTTTCTTGTGGGATTTTGTAGTATTGGGCAGGGAGCCAAAATTAATATCAAAAGGAAACAGACCTGTTTTTTCTTTTCTGTTTTTAGAAGATGATGCTTTTGTTTGGTAGAAAGAATGTTGGAGCCTTTATTCTGAGAAACCTGACCAGCAGCTATCTCTTCCACTTAAGCATTCTTTCCTCTCCCACTATATTGAGTACCATTGCTGAGCTGGCACAATACCTGTTTAAAAAACAACCCCCAGCTTGTTAAAATGAATAGAAACTATCTGCACTTCTCTAGGCTTTTGTTTGAAAGTATGCTTTGTGTCACTTGCTATCATTCAGATTTCATTTTAAATATACTTCTTCCATACTTAAGCCCACGTCTTGTGGTTTTCTGTGAAATCTGATGAAACGTGCTTACTCTTGGGCTTCTGACAAGCAGAAAGTTGAGGAAGGAAGTCACAAGCATCTGCCCCAAACCAGTTTTCTTTAATAAGTTGTGCCTTTACACCACTTACTGTTGCAAAGCTACCACCTAAAATAGGTTTTTAGACCAACAGTGAGGAAAAAAGGCCGTTTGCATGTTTCAGGCATCAAGGTAAAAGCCTGTCATTTTAGCAGCAGAAGTTAAACTGAAAATGCCGTGACCCTCTGTGCAGCTAAAGAGAATCACTTTAGTAACATTTTATAGGTGTTGGTCAGAGAAAGCTCTAGATGTTGGCCAAGAGAGGTACTGTAGTTGTTGCTTGGAGGGGGTCATATGAGGTTGGATTAATATCTTCTGGTTTTCCCTTCTGCTTGCGGAGAGTCTCTTGCATGGGGAGCCCGGAGGGGAACACGTGCTCATTCTGCCTTTGCACAGCGCTGCAGGTTGGAAGGGCTTCACATTCACAGTATGCCTGCTGAGCAGAGTATATGTGAACGTGCAGGTTCCCGAGTAGTCTAGAAATAGCTCCCTGGAAGGGATTCCCATTTCCTCTCCTCTTCTGCCTTGACATTAAACATGGACAGCAGACTCCTCAAATCTTTCCTATGTCTTCAGTTATTAGCACGAGATTTATGGCTGTGGAGGATCTGGGAATAATCCATTCCCTGAGCATCAGCTACTGGCATGTTTAGAAAAGTATAAGCTGAAAAGATGACTGGAATGGCATAGAATGGACAAAAACAGGAATGAGAAAGAGAGAGACATTGAGAACGGAATGAAAAAGAATAGAGGAGATTTAAAAATGCATTAAGTTGGGCTGTTTTGAGGATGAGTAAAATATAAGTTTGGAGGAAAAATCTAAGCGATGGGTAATGGGAGGAAAAACCAAAATGGTATACGTTGTAGGAAGAAAAGAAGTGAAGTCAGGGTGTAGTGTTATGAGACAATATGATTGTGTTCATTGCCTACTAATAGGCTGCTGATTTACAAGTTGACAGTACAATAGAAAATATTTTCCTGTTATAGCCCTTAAATGTAAGGGATGTAGTGACCTAAGCTCTCTTTGTTCTTATGAGACTTAGTTAGGGATGATGGGGATATAGGGACCTTCTTACCTGTGTGAGAGCCGCGTTCTTGTGTGTTACTTAGGTATTCCCCTCTCTCCTGGCCTACCTTTTAAGTGATCACATAGGGGTTTTTTGTAGGCTTAGAGTTCTACACAGTTAGGGTGATGTAGTTTAAAACAAAATAGTATTTGTGACTTGGACGTGATTATATCAGCCTTGTAGGTAAGGTCTTGTCTTTGTTTTTTTAAGCTCTCTGCAGAAGACCGTGTCTTTCAAACTAAAGTCTGCTTTCCTGTGTTTTATTGTAAATCAGATTATTGGAAGAATTTGTAAATCATATCCAAGAATTACAGGTAATGGATGAAAGGATTCAGAGAAAGGTAGAAAAACTGGAACAGCAATGCCAAAAGGAAGCAAAGGAATTTGCCAAGAAAGTACAAGAGCTTCAGAAAAGCAACCAGGTAAAATCTAAAAGAGTATACTCATGCTAAGCTGTGCCAGTTTTAAGAGCATCTATTATTATTTCATCTAGTGTTTCCTAAACTTCAGTAAATGGAAATCATGAGTTTTGTGTCCATGTCTATGTTCTCCCAGGTTGCCTTCCAACACTTCCAAGAACTAGATGAGCACATCAGCTATGTAGCAACTAAGGTCTGTCACCTTGGCGACCAACTGGAGGGGGTAAACACGCCACGGCAACGGGCTGTGGAGGCTCAGAAGCTGATGAAATACTTTAATGAGTTTCTGGATGGAGAGCTGAAGTCTGATGTTTTTACAAACTCTGAAAAGGTAAGAGCTGTCAGCGGGATGAAAGCAGTTCAAAGCAATAAGCAGTACTGCCCTAATTACAAGCTGCTACCATGACTTACCATGGTCAGACTTCAAACCAGTGAGTGACTGACTTGTTAAAGTTTCATTGTTCTGAAATGTAAATTAACAACACTAGGCTGCAGATTGCTGATAAAGCATTTGTATTCAGTGATGCTTAATGTGGCAATGTTGGCATTTTTCATTTTATGAAATTATCAGAGATTTCAGAAACGCTGGGAGGGCACTTTAGAGTGCATACAATATCTGCCTTTTTCCTTTGAACCCCTTGCCTCAGATCCACCCTGTAATGCAGAATGTTTCTGAATACAACTTCTTTGTGAAACTTTACTCTGTTGGGTCAGTCCACTGGCCTTGGATACCTTTTTGTCACAGCATGCCTTTGGGCTTTGTATAGTCCTGTGGTTATGTCTCCACCCTCTGAATTTAGAGGAACCGGGCAGGAAAACTTCAAAGAAATGTTAAAGTATTTTGTTTTTCTTATGCTTCAAGAGTATATTCATGAAGCAAATATAATCTGAATGGTGTGGCTAATAGAAATAAACTGAAGAAAAAGTGTCCAGCTGTCAGCAAAAGGGCACATACTAAGATTTCCTTGTGTGGTTTGAAAGATAAGTAAAGTTGTTGGTTTGGGGCTTTTTCTGAGGGGTGTCCCAAAGAATCTTCCTGCTCTCCTTAAATTCTGTATGGTGTTACCATTGTAGTCAGGAAAAAAAATTACAGTATGTGGGAACAGCAAAAACTTGGTTTGTACATTCAGCAAAAAAATATGCTTGAAGTGCAGCTCGTAAATGACCTGAGAATAGATGAATAGTCATCCCCTCTCTACTGAACTGAAGGTATCTCTCAGGGAAGTGAACAACCATTTATTTCATATAGTTGTACTCCCAAGAATCCAATTGCATAGTGACTTTCGATTCGTGTTCTGTGGATCTATGGTAATTACAGTTGATAATTGGCCCTAATCGAAGAGGGAGCACATAAAGCTTCTCTGACTTCCAAGGCAAACAGAAAGGTTTCGGCATACCAAAAGTTCTTCTATGGACAGACTTTTCCAGATCTACATAAGTTTGATTTTGTTTGTTTGCTTTTTATCGAAGTGGAAATCAAATATGCATTTTAAAAATATTTAATGGCAACATGGTAAACAGAAAAGCATAAGTTTAAAGTGTGTGTTGTCTGCTGAAGAGTCTCATATAGAATTCAGCTTTCGCTTTACTTAAAGTTCTGTAATACTTTGCGTTGGAGGATCTGAAAAAAAAGGTAAATAAATAGGGTAAACCTAGCAATTGGTAAACAAATTGATCTTTATACACCCTGAAGAATAATAAGACATTCAGCAAATCTGGAGGAAGACAAATGTAGTAAAGGCCAGAAGTCTTGTGCCAGTCTGCAGAGGAAGTGTGTGGAAATGCAAACAAGATTTTCTGGAAACAAGTTACCCTACCAAGGCTAATTTCAGTCAAGGTGGGTTAGTACTGTTCTGTGACTTTTTGCCTTCTGACTTAAATAGTAAGTAGAAGTAGAGTTTATAGAAGAACCTGCCTAGACACGTGCTATTACATCTTAAGGCATCTTTGTACTCAATCCAGCTCTAAAGTATGAGATAGTAACAACTATTCTTAAATGTAAAACCATAATACTTTGTCGGAGTCTTCTGATCTTTGAATTGATGTGGGTTTTAAGTAGCATTTTGGAGGATGCTACGATATTTTAATACTATACCATCCTCACCAGTGTGGAGTTTTCTTGGCAACATTGAGGGCAGTGGATACTGTGAAAGGAGAGGCAAAAAAGGAATCATAATGAAGTTATTTCCTAGGGAATTCATGTTTTTCTCAGTTGTATCAGTTCTCAAAATATTTTGTGTTAAAATTCTCTTTTGCTATTATTTGTCCACGATTGTTCAGGGTTTTTTTTCCAGATATGTTACAGCCTTTAGGTTGTATTTTACAAAATCTATATTTATTTTGATTTAATAGTTTACAGAAGCCTGATTGAATTTAAAATGAAATACATGGATTTAAGCAGAAACCATGGAGAATTGATTTGTTTTGGCTTCTGTTGCGCATAAGAGAAGGCCCCGAATTCAGTAAAATCTAAGTTAGTTAACAGCTATTGTGTGAAGAGAGACAGAACATGTGGTGTTTGTGAGGTGTTTTTGGTGTTGTGACATTGGTGAATAAGTGCTAATATATAAACTACTCTAATGACATTGGTATTGATCACAGTTGTTAGGCATTAAGGTTGCTGTAAGCTAATAGAAATAACTGCTGTTTCATTGGATTTATTTGAGGAGCGTAGCTGCTTTTGACTTAAGAGGCTATTGTAAGCTGACAGTTCAAAACATAAGCTGCTCTTTAATAAGTAGAATGGATGTGTTTTATGAGAGCCCCTATTTTTGCTGAACAACCAACCTAGTGTGATGCCTGTGCTCTGTATTCTTACCTGTGTGTCTTGTTCTGTTCTTGAAAAGTTTTAATCCCAACCTGCTCTAAGCAGTAGGAGAATGAATGGGATTTCATTACTTCCTTTCCTCTCACTCCAGTTCCCTGGAACATGACTAACAGGTAGAACAAGATAAACTGCCTGTTCTCCGTTGTGTCGGCTTACAAGGGTTTTGCTCAAATAGAGTAGCTAGAGCTTTCACTGTCCCCTTTGAAGTGCCTTCCAGTCACCAAGGTGGCCTGTAAAATCTTCCCAGATCTGGGTCCAATTTACACCAGTCAACACCATGTGCTTAAATCCATGGAACTTCAGTTGCAACCAGCTGCATTCCCCATGTTTGCAAACTGGTGTTTTCTGTAGTTTTAGTCAGCCCAGTCAACCTGTTGCTGAGCCCTTCCCATGCTGATTGATCATGAAAGAATAAATGATGAAAGGTTTTGCTGTCTGGGACAGAGCAGGAATTTGCATGCTGCATGAACTTTGTTTTCCGTTGTATTCATACGATTATTCCTATTTTGTAGATCCATGATTAGCTGACTTTCATCTTGATCTTTGTTTTGGACCACAGAGTTTAAAATTTCTAATAGAACTTGTGTTTCTCCTTCCTTGGGAGCCTGTGAAGCACTCCAATCACACTCTGGCTTTGATCCCAATTTTCTCTTCCAACCCCTGTCAATGCTGAGCATCGTCATGGCTTTTTTGAGTACAGCTATACAGCTAATTCCATTGATTACAAAGAATTCCTTGGTGCTTTTCCTGACCTGTCTGGAAGGTTGCTAGCCATTTAACTTCCAAGCTCAACAGAGATCTCTTCTGGCTGGGTGTGAGTCAGTAAGACTTCTATCTTCATCACTTGAATACTGTTGCAGTTCCTTCAGGTCTGTGTTATAGTTTGTTTTTTTTTTAATTTATTTTTT
>JAAGNO010014209.1:23202-50406 GCA_033439905.1 Ceryle rudis | reverse complement strand
ATAGTTATTTATTATTCCAAATGGAAGGGTGCAAATTTTCATGAGATTGCTCTAACCACCTTCTGGTCTAATCAGCCCTGAGGAATCTTTGGTCTGCAAACTGTATAGCTATAGTGCAGTGATGAGCTATTTGTCCAGGTAGCTTAGACACCTATTCAGACATGCTCATTGTGAATATAAAATAAAAGCCTTTTTATCATGTCTTGACCTATATAATTTTATGTTTAAAAAAAAAACCCTCCAAACAATACAGAATACTTTAAGCATCATAAAAATACAGACAGGAACTTTAAGGGAGTGATCTCTTCCACAGCTGTATCAACTCGACCAGCTTTAGAAAGAGGAACTATGTATATGAAAATTGGGCAGTGGAGGGGAAGGAAAAGAATAATCCACAATCACCCTTAATAATTCTGTCATGTTTTACTCTTAATAGATTAAAGAGGCAGCTGATATTATTCAAAAACTGCATTTGATTGCACAGGAACTGCCTTTTGACAGGTAAAATTCTATCTGAACATCTTTTCTTTTTTTTTTAATAAAATCTTCACATAGCTGTAATTTTCTGATGCTTCCCTTGCTACTTTTTTGGTGCTTTACTTAGTGATTCATGCAGCTTTTGGGATGGATTGTGTGCTTATTTCTCTCTATTTTCAACTTTGTGTTCACACATTCCTGTTGTAGCATCATCTTTACATACACATCCTAAACTGCTTAACAGACTTTTAATGGGATAATTTTGCAGTGCTGACTTAATGCTAGATTTGTATTAGATGCTTGTAGGTTTTTATGGATATAAAGCATGTAACTTTTCTGTCGTCTTTGTGTTACATGTTATCAGTTTTAAGTAAAGTGGCTGTTATTCATGATCTGGGATGTCTGTGATTTGTGATGTGGATTTGAATTTAATCATGGTATTTTTGTTGTTAACAGGTTTTCTGAAGTAAAATCAAAGATAGCAAGTAAGTTATCTATCCAGTTCAATCCATATTCCTATATTTGAATTGTTAAAGATGATTAAAGAAGTAGGCAGTACTGTCTGTATTACCATTTTTGTCGGTGCTTGTATTACGTAGCCTGATGGATTTTTGTTGTTATCCCCTTTCCTCTCTAGGTAAGTACCATGATTTAGAGTGCCAGCTAATTCAAGAGTTTACCAGTGCACAGCGGAGAGGTGAAATCTCCAGAATGAGAGAAGTAGCAGCAGTTTTGCTTCACTTTAAGGTAAAAACTGAAGGGTTAAATTTAAATACATAAATAAAACAACTCATGGTACAATAAGTGCCTGTTTTAAGTGAGCATATTTGCATGGGTCCAATCACCATGCCAGATAACATTTGTAACTTAAAAAAATTGAGGTGTTTCACCTGAAACCAAATTCAGGGAAGTGAGAGGCAGCTGATGGGGGATTGGAGGCAGTGTCAGCAGAGACCATTCTAAGATAGTTTCTTGTATGGGTGTGAACTGACTTTCATGCTTGAGAAAGTGCTGAAACCTGTGACTTATATCCATGCAGAGTGGTGATAAGTGACGTTACATTAGGTTTGTGACAAAAGTGGTTTTGAAAGAGTCTACACTTTTCATTAATACTTTATTTTTATCTTTTTTACAATAACTTTTTCCAAGGGGTTCTATTTCCTATACTGAAAGCATGGAGAACCTGCTTTAACGTTGAGTTGTTTTCTTCCTTCCATAGGGCTATTCCCATTGCGTTGATGTGTACATAAAACAGTGTCAAGAGGTAATACAGTTTTACACGTATCTCTTTGGGTGTTGATTTATATAGGTGATTGTAAATAAATTACGAAATGTGCTTCTCTAAAACCCTAGGGTGCATTCTTGAGGAATGACGTCTTTGAAGATGCAGCCATTCTCTGCCAGCGAGTGAATAAGCAAGTTGGAGAAGTCTTTAGCAATCCAGAAACTGTGCTAGCCAAACTCATTCAAAATATCTTTGAAGTTAAACTTCAGGTATTTCAAATTTTAACATGCTGAAGCTTGTTGAGGAAACTCTTTTTTTTTAATCCAGAAATATTGTATCTTGTAATAACAATAAATGAGAAATTACAGTATTTGGAATCTTGTATAAGGATTTACAATCCCAGCTGTTTATTCTGTCACAATCCAGACAGATAAGCAAGCCAGTATCAAACAAAACAGCTTCTGCTCTGAATACAGTGCAACTGAAAATACTCAAATTGAATATGTGAAGTTATAAGAGAATTGGTATGTTCATTAGTTAATTCACAAGATCTCATGCACATATTTGATTTCTTCTGTATGCCCCCTGCCAAGAATATGTGAGGAAAAGAAGTTTCATGTTTAGTGAATATCTTTAGTATGTTCATTCTTGGAATTAGGTTTCATGTGTGAGGTTAGCATTGAACAAGCAAAAATAACTTATGTTGTGAATGCCGTCTCGCAGCTAGTGCGATATTTATATGAAAACCTGGAATAGTTGAAATTACTAAGTTTTCCATCCTGCAAATATACTCACTTAAGTGTGTGAAGTTAACAACTTGACTATTCGTTCAAAAAAGCGATTTCCCTGTAGATGTTATTCTCCTTATAGTGCAGAGATTGAGCTTGTGTTTCAACCCCAGATTTGTGTGTCAGTTGCGATTTGGTATTTTCCAGTAAATAATACTTTTGTCCACATATTCAGTGACAGGAAGGCCCTAAGCTTGTATCTGCTTTATATATGTATTATGTGCAGCAAATATGTCAGCATCTTCTTTGCTTACTGCCAGCCACAGAAATGCCCCCAGGCCTCCAGTGCTTTTGACTCTTAAAAAGAGGGGATTTTGTGTTTGTTGGTCAAGCATATTTTCAAAGCAATCTGTCTTTTGTCTTTGCTTCACACACTACTGCTTTGTAGTATTAACGAATTTTCTTCTAAAGGATGCATTTAACTCTATCTGTAGATAATGCAGCATCTGTAAATTAGAGATTTAAAACCAAAGATTATATGAATTACCTTAAGTAAGATATACACTTTGCAGTAAATTACATATAATCTAGCATATAGTGAGTAGGAGCTGTGGTTGCCAGTTAATCTTCTAACAGATGTACCCAAATTCTACAGAGTTATGTGAAGGACCAGCTGGAAGAACACAGGAAATCGGATGCAGAACAGTATCTTAAGAATCTCTATGATCTCTATACAAGGTATTTATGTGTGGATGATGAAATCATTGTTGTAGATACTCTCTCGTAATAAATTGATGATCAAGAGGTAGGAAGGGAAGCCAAAAATGCAAACTTCTCATAAAAACTGAGAACTTTTAACGGCCATTAATTTTTACAATGATTGTTTTCCTAAAGAAAATTTTACATTGCCGTTATTTTTTTTAACAAGAAGTATTCAGGATACTGATCTTTGAGAGTAAGTTTGTAACTGTGCAAAAGCCAGTCCTCTGCATCTCACTGGCAACTCCGTTGATTGCAGTTGTACCGTATGTAATTAAACAGGAATTATGGGAAATTCTTTACTTAAATGTAAAGCTGCTAGAAGTCTTAATCGCCATCAGGCTGCCGTTGTGCTGTGTACTTTACAAACACGTAATGCTGTAATTCGTACAAATTCAACCTTTCCCTCCTCTCCCCTTCTTTGTTTCTTTTGCATAAAGAACTGCTAATCTGTCAAGCAAATTGATGGAATTTAACTTGGGTACTGATAAGCAGACTTTCTTGTCTAAGCTTATCAAATCCATTTTCATTTCCTACTTGGAGAATTACATTGAGGTGGAAATCGGTTATTTGAAAAGCAGGAGTGCTATGATTCTGCAACGCTATTATGATTCCAAAAACCACCAGAAGAGGTCCATTGGCACCGGAGGGTAAGTTTCTTCTGTGAAGTTTCATACTTTTAAAATGGAAGGGAGGTGGTAAGGGGAGAGACGTATTATTTGCCGTGTCAGATGTACAGTGATGAAATTCAAAGGAGAAGGCTTCTAATGTGACCTACAGCTTTTTTATAATTTGCTATCACTTTATGTTAACTTCTGCTTAGAAGTGTATTGCTCTTGGTACATGTGAGAGGTGATGCATGGTATTTATATGCTCATGGGAAATGAAAGATACCAGTTAAACCTATGTTTCAACTTAGGATCCAGATCCACAAAAGGACTGAAGCAAAATTAAGGTACCTAAAGCATGTATATGTGTGTATCTAAAAGCATACATTTTTTTTCACCTGCCCAGGTCTTGTGGTCCCCTCCCAAGACCTAGGAAGGGGAAAAGACCATAGCAATGTCAGTGAGAAAGCTCTTAATGAGCCCAGAAGATGCAATGGACTTAGAGAAAGGTAAAACAAGACTTCATTATCCTCAGGGTAGAGAAACTCTAATAAAGGAGTAGTGAGAAGGTGGGAAAAGAAGAATTAAAAACTTGTGTGAAGCAGAGATGATAAGACTACTGCACCTTTCAAAGAGCCACTGGGTTCAGTGTGTCAGAAAAGAAAAGTGATTTGGAGAGAGCAGCAGCAAAGTTATTAAAAACAAAGATGAAAATTTAATTTTCTTGGGGAAAATTAAATTGATCGTAGCATCTGAATTTATGGGTTGTTTTATGCATGGAAATGTGTTGGAGCATGCTTGACTAAATGAGAACTGCTGAAATAGTGGATGAGGATGAGAGGATCTGTGGGCGTGGATGAGCTAGAAAGCTCTCATTAGTGTTTTGAAAGTACAGTGCGACAGAAGGTATGGAGGCTACACTTCATCTGCAGAGCATAAGTGCCATGGGATTCAAATGAAATCACTCTTATTCCGCAATGGGGAGTAGCTGGTCCCATGGTGTGAGCGTGCTGTGGTAGGACACAGTTGACCATGGGATCAGAGGTGGTAGTTTTGCATTTACTGGCATTCTTTCTAAGCTTGCAGGACTGTCTTAATGCTTGCATATCCTAAACTGTGTCTTGGGTTCTGGTTTTTAAGTTAACAACTAAAATATCCTAAATGGTTGTTGAATTTGAGGATCAAAATTTGCATCCAGTGAAATCTTCTTTCGGTTTATCTTTGTTCTAGTATTCAAGACCTCAAAGAGAGAATAAGGCAACGTACCAACTTACCATTGGGACCAAGTATTGACACACACGGAGAAACTTTTCTGTCTCAAGAAGTGGTGGTTAACCTTTTGCAAGAAACTAAACAAGCTTTTGAAAGATGTCACAGGGTAAGTTTGCTTCCTGTGATCTGCATTAGTGATAAAATTTCACGTGTGAAATTAAATCTTGAGGTGCGATAGGAAGTTAAGTGTGATAGGAAGAAAGGAAGGGCATTATGAAACAATTCTCTTTCATGTTTTGCACTGAATTAGGGTCATGGTGGAGGCTAAGGGTTTGCTTTGGATTGCTAGATCCAATGTGGATCTAGCTGTATTTTGTGGGTATTAACGCTGTCCTATTTTTGGAAGAAGTGGGGAGGGTTAAACCTATTGTCTACACTGCCTTTCTTACTTAAATTAGATCCAAGACTAGAGAAGCCTTTAGCGTAGTGGTTTCTTTTTTTTTTCCTTCTTTAAAAATATAGGGAATAATTCAACAGTTGTTTTCCTGTGTCAAGTGCATTAAAGAATATCATCAATAAAATGCAGAGAGGAATAATCTTTAACATGATTTACCTTGGTAACCCTCTACTGTTCTTTAAGTGCTTTAGTCTAACAAAAGAAAGTGGTTTTCTTTCTGATTAAATCACTGGTTTTACTGCTTGTCAATCGTTGTTTGTCTGATACTTTAGTGTAAATGAGGACTTCTGAAATTTAATTGCCAACTTAAATGCAAAGGATATTTTATCAGCTAATTACATTGATTTCTAACAAATTTTAAAGTCTCTAACGTTCTAAATTAGCTTAGTGGACAAAAACTTAACACTTCAGCTGTTTTAATATTTTTATATGCTTAGAGATGCCAAAGATATAACAAACTACAGGTAGAGCACTGTTACCTGCACACACTGTACCCTTTCCTAGTGATGAAAGTCAGTGACTGCAAGACAAGCAGGTAGATTATTATTTTTGTCCTTATGGTAGTTGCTAGAAAAGGTTGTTAAATTCATGATCTCAACTAACTTTTTCCAATTGTATACAAATTTTTTCCTGAGGGGATCATAATTTGAGGTGGAAACCAGTGCTAAATGGATCTTGGCATATAATGAGTTTTATAATTACAGGTGTATAACTTCTCCGTTAACAAACATGCTGGTAGGGTTTTGTTTGTGGGCAAGGCAACTCACTGTGCAAAAGAGAAGTTAAAGGTGTCCCTGCCTAACTAATTGTAATATTTATATCCCGTGAGGATGTGTGCAGATAACACTCTCTGTCCCGACTGTGACAGCTTTAGGAAAAATAAGCTGGTAATTCTATGTGTAACCGTAGATTGCAACATTTTGGTGTTTGGAAACCTCTAACGGTGTTTTGTTCTTGGGGTTTTGGTTTGGTTTTTTGGGGGAATACAGCAGAAATCTTTAGGAGTGTTAGGTAAACCAACTTGAATTGCAGTAATAATCTTTCTTGCTCCTAGCTTCATAAAGTCTTCACATAATTCCTTAAAATACAAAGCCGTATGTTTTATGTGCATAAGCCCTGATGCGTTTTTCTTGAGAAAAAGGATTTACTGCCACGTTGCTGTCCAAGATTCTGTGTTGCTTGCAGCTCAGGAAGGTGCAGATGCTCTGTGTCTATGTGGGCATTACTTCACTTAATAAAAATCTTCATGCTCCGTTGACTCCAGCTGAACTGTGATAAATGTTGCTGAGGTTCAGTCTGTATTGGGTTTTTTTTCTGCAGTCCTGTAGCAGTGACAGAAGAACAGCTGCACTGGGTGAGACTGAAGGCCCATCTAACCCAGTGTCCTGTCTCTGGCCGTGGCCGGTGGCAGAAGCTCTAGTAAAAGAGAAAAAAGGCAGAGTATGGATAGAGTCATCTTTTCACTATACATTTTCCCAGCATCCAGTGGTATGACGTTTAGGCAATTCCTGAGATTACATCTGGGCAATAGTGTTTTAAGGACTATTAATTAATATCTTCCTTTATTATTACTATTATTATTATAAATTGTTTATACTTTTGCTTTTTGAAGCTCTAGTTTCAGATTACTTGTTAATGCTGAAGGGTTTGTTGATACTAAAGGCTCTTCCTGTGCAGTCCTCTGCACGGATACTTCTCATTTAGAATAAAATTCCAATTATTCTGGAATACTTCTTACATCTTAAGCTTATCCCCCTACGCAATATCTGATAAACTTTCAAATATATGTAGAACTGACCTTTAGGATAATGTTGGTTTTTTTTCTTTAAAGCTTTCAGATCCATCTGACTTGCCAAAGAACGCTTTTAGAATTTTTTCTATGCTTGTAGAGTTCTTATGTACTGAACACATCGATTATGCATTAGAAACAGGTCTTGCTGGTGAGTATAATATTTCCTGAGCATCTTGTCTCATTGGCCTTTTTGTGCAGATGATCTTTGCAGGTCCTTGTCGTGCCTTAATGATTGGTCTTGTTCAGGATGCACCGTTTCAATGAAATTAGTTTCAGGTATTTGGGAGTCAGTCTTCTAGAGTGTAATTTCCATCTGGGGAATTGATGCAGGGAGGGAAACATGCTACTGTCTGTGGCACAGAAATGGGGACATCAGCACTCCCTACCTCTTCTGCTTGTTCTCTGTGCCATAGCAGGAGAATATTTTCATATGAAGGCTTAGGATCTTAGGTCTTCTAAGGATTACATGCTTGTTTGTGTACCTGTGCAATGTAAAGAATGACAGCAAATAAGAAAATTGCTTCTGTTCAGGTTGTTAAAATCTTGACAGTGAGAACCTATCTTTCCTACATGAAAGCATAAACCTCGTATTCTGAAGGAATATTTAAATTAGCTGTTCCATTTGGCTTTTAGAAATTTTAAAAGCAAGATATTTCTGTCCTTATGGTTATTACATGATACAGCTATGAGAAGTATTCTATATACAGTACCATGGTAAATTTTTGAAACTTTAAGCCTGCAATTTAAGCATTCATGGAAAACTTCTGCATATTTAAAAAAAAAATCATCATGCTAATTATAAGAACTGCATATCGTTACAATCCTAATGAAACCTCCTTTGCTTTAGGCATTCCCTCTTCTGATTCAAAGAACGCAAACCTTTACTTTTTGGATGTTGTCCACCAGGCCAATACTATTTTCCATTTATTTGACAAGCAGTTCAATGATCATCTGATGCCATTGATCAGGTACCTTTATTTTGGTTAGCAGTTCCTTTGTGGATGGTTGTTCTTGGTGAAGGCAGCAAATTTTTTTTTTTTCATTCCTCATCTCTGTTAAGAGATTATTCTTGGGGTTGATGTTATGGGAAGATAAAATACTGTAATGGGAGGGGGAAGAGGGGAAATTAAACAAATCAGTTCCTGCACCCATCAGATCATGCTCAGGCTTAGATGCCTGTTTAAGGTGTCAATTCATTGTTCTGAAGCCAGCTACCTCCACCTTAACTGGCCCTTTCTGATGGCATGGGAAATCTTCACAAAACCCTGTTGTAAGCAGCAGACCCAGCAGACAAATTTGTTTGGATACTTTAACGCTGTCCCACACCCAACCTTCTGTACTGTTGCAGTTCATCTCCTAAATTGTCTGAATGCCTTCAGAAGAAAAAGGATATCATAGAACAGATGGAAGTGAAGCTGGATATGGGCATTGATAGGTAAGTAGAGATTTAAACTTCCAGTTAATCATTAATTCTTGTAAAAACAACCTGTGATGTACATTAGCTTTCCATCTAAGAATTATTTCTGAATGCAAAATGGATTTGTTTTATTTTTATTTTTATTTTTTTGTTAATCCATAAGTATGCATTATTGTGGATAGGAAAATTCAGAGGATCTTATTTTCCATGGCAGATTTCTGACCCATAAATAATTCTGGAAGGATGTTAAAAGGATTTTGGTTACATTGAAAGAGTGCAATAACTCAGTTTTACCTTATTGTCTCAAACTAAAAGTTTACTTTTAAAGGAGGGAGGAATGATGATTGAAATAGGTTAAAGACTTGCAGGATTTCCATTAGGAGCAAAGTTTGACAAAAATAGGTTAGATGATTTGCTTGAATCTGTGCAGTGCTATGGATTAGTCCTAGTCATAGAAGTCTGCAGACCTGGAATAATTTTGATTCTGACATTGACTTGCTTTGAGGCTGTGAATGACTCATTTAATCTTTTTTTTTTTTTTCCTCCTAAATAAAAATGAGGGGATAGCTATGGAAATTATAAATTAAAATCATAGCAGTTTTGCAGCAGAGGAAAATAACAAACTAATGTGCTTAACATTAGAAAACAGAGCTGATGTGCAACGCCCTGCTTCGGTTCAGGAAGCAGGTAGTGTTCCCATATTCAAGGTGGCATTAGCCAACCTAGAACCTGTTCCCTGAGCTTTCTGTGCCTGTTTTCTCAGCAATAAAGGAAATAAGCCATCCTGTGGGTAATGAGGGATACTCTGCAAATTCTTGTGGAGATTTTTGTAAGGATCACACCATACTGGAGAGGGATGAGAACAGCACTGTACAGGAAAAACAGTCATTGCTTTTGTGTCCTAATGGGTATTTTCTACAGGGAGATGAGGAAGAGCTTTGATGTGTTATTTGCACCTATGTTTTCTGTAGGTGCAAAAAGAAAAGTGGCAATCGAGATTTTTAGCTGCTCTTGTTGGAAGTGACCTTTTAGAGGTTTAAAATTTTAAATGCAGAAACCACTGAAGTCATAAGTTTAGATCTAGACAGATACAGGTCAGTCATCAGAATTAGAATAGTTTGTGTAAAACAGTCTCTTAAAAGTGACAGTAAGATGTAGGAGAGCAAGTCCCTTTTGAAAAATGGTATGTTCAAAGGTTTGTAGATGGAGACTTCAAAAAAAATCAAACCCAAACCAACAACCATCTAATTGTGCTTTGGCACATACAAAATAGAGATTAATTTTGAGATGAATGTTACATGTAAAATGTCGTTGTGTGTCTGCTTACATGCTGCTTTGTGGTGCCACTGATGCTGTCAAGAATTCATTCCTTTGCTTAAAGGAATGATCAAGTTAAAAAAAATAGAAGCATATTTTAAAGCAGTGATGGTTTCAACATTATCCAACCTGAAAAAAGTCCAGTAGCAGCTTCTGGAATGCATTTCATAGCAATTGTCTACCTCTGTAAAAAGTGATTTATCAGCCAAACAAAATTAGTTCAGCTGGTTTTCTTTCAGTTTGTATTCTGTGTAAACGGTCTTCTGGGTGTATTTATTGAAAATGGAAATTGAGGAGAATGCATGATATAATTTCTTCAAATTTCTAATAGCTTGTTGAATGAAGTACACCTGAAATGCAAGTCTGAGCTCTATGCACAGAAAAAAAAAGGAGGTTATTCCCTCTTTGGGTACATGTATTCTTCCCGTCACCCCAACTCAAATCCTTCAAGGCCTGTAATGGCCTTGACTGTGTTTAATTTGGGGAGGTTGGAAGTGGGGGGGGGGAAGGGAAGGGGAGGAAGAAGAAAAAAGAGAGGCAGAGGGAGGTTCCTGGCAAAGGTAGGCACTGAGAGGGGTCTGCAGCCTCTCTTGGCTGCTTTGCTTTTGACCTTTGGCTTGGACTTAAAGCAAACTAGGACCTTGACCTTAGATAATGTTCTGAAGAGATAAATCCTGTCAGGGAGAAATAAATGACACTATAAAACTATTAGATTCCTTAGAACAAGAGAAATACCAAGCTCTGGCAAATGAAGAGGTTTGGGGTTTTGTTTATTTGCTTTTTGTGGTGTGTGTCCATTTCCCCCTCCATTTTCCAAGTGTTTTCTGATGCTTGCTTCTGAGTAATACATAATGTGATCTAATTCTACTAAACTCTTCGGAATACTTCCTTCAGCTTTCTGATTCCCTCTGCATTAAAGAATGCCATCCAGTTTCTCTGAAGGGCTGGATTTGAACGGATTACCTTACAATTCATGTGTCCCCTTTAAAACCAGCTGGCCAGCATGCTGTATGCTGTGCTCCAAGACACTCTGAACTTGAAGGAAAGAGTTTTAAGAGTTGGGTTTTTTTGGCAGATGCTCCTTTTTCTAACCGCTTATTTAAAATCAAGCAGGTTTTTTTTCCTCCATAGAATTGCGTTGCAATTTCAGAAGAGTGCGTATGTGTATGTCTGTTAAAATACCTCCTTTGACATGTCCTAGCACCACTTGCTTCTTATAACAAAAAACTGCTTTTAACGTATCTTCTGTAGATTACTCAAATGTTAGGTAGTGATTGGGGTTTTTTTTCCCCTCACTGTTTTATGCTGCTTGCTTGTGTACAGAATCATATTAGTGTATAAATCCAGGAAATGAAAATGTTCCCTTCAAAACCCAATCTGTATTTGTACCTTTAAAGGACGCTGAATTGTATGATTGGACAAATGAAGCACATCTTGGCTGCAGAGCAAAAGAAGACTGATTTTAAACCCGAAGATGAAAACAATGTTTTGATTCAATATACCAATGTAAGTAAACTTAAGTCCTGGCTCATCCCTATAGCTTCAAACACTTGTGAGTGGTATCGGGTACAAGGTGGTCCTTACCAAACACACATTAGAGACAGCGTGTGCATTGGGTTTATTTACTTTGCTATTTCATTTTGTACTTCCAAACCCTGTTGTGGACTATTTTCTTAAGCTGAAAAGGAACGTTAGCAGTTTTGCATCTAGTATTGGACAAAAATTGGTAAATGCTGGAGGAAATGTCACATTGTTTCCCATCCCAAGAGATGGAACAAGGTTTTTAGCTGATAAATTAGCTTTAAGCTACCAGTTTCAGAAAATGATTATTAATTACTCTAGTTGCTGGGCACTTTTTCCTCTTAGAATGGCACGAGCATGACAAAGCATCACAGGTATGGCGTGAACATTCTTTGCTGCAGAACATTGTCTCTGCCAGCGAATCTGTCTGAATCCCAGCCTATGGGCTGCTGAGAAGCTGTAGTGCGGGGTTACGTTGGGCCCTTGTTGGGCAACAAGGCAGAGAGGAGTAGAGAGCAAACTACAGCTGATGGGAAGAGGCAAGAGCCTTGCCTTGAATGCCTGCAGCCAGGTGGGAATGGGAGCAGTGGGATGTGGAGGCTGGTACTAGGTGGGAAAGGTGAAGGTGCCTGCCTGGCTGTTAAGTTGGGACTATAATTGCGGCTGACGGGGCTTTTAATAATGTCCCCCTCCACCTCCCCACCCTTTGGTTGATTGTGGTCTGAATTAAAAGCCCAGATCAAACTGTTTTATCCTGAACTGATGTGAGCTATAACTTAATCGAATATTGTCTTGCATCCATCTTTCTACTCACATTTTTGCATCTTTAAGTGCCATATAAAAAGCTTTTGGAAAATTTTGAATGGAAAATGACTAATTTCAGCAATACGTTGTGGCAAGTTGAAAGACTTATTGACTGATGTTCACCTTTTGCTGCCACTTTTGAGATGGAACAGACTTCTAGAATGGAAGTTACCTAATTCTTTGGGTTTTTTTAATTTTTATTTTTGTTTTGTTTTGGTTTTTTTTCTAATTTAGGCTTGTGTTAAAGTCTGTGGCTATGTTAGAAAGCAGGTGGAAAAGATCAGAAATTCTATGGATGGTAAGAATGTGGACACAGTTTTGATGGAGCTTGGAGTTCGTTTTCATCGACTTATCTATGAACACCTACAGCAATACTCCTACAGTTGCATGGGAGGCATGTTAGCTATCTGTGATGTGGCTGAATATAGGAAGTGTGCCAAAGACTTCAAGGTAAGCAGGTACAGGCTGGTGATGTCAAATTAAGTAGCAGGTCTATTTTTAATCAGATGTTTTTTCTTCATTAAAAAGAGTTTGTTTCTGTTTGAACATCACCACTTTGTATACTGATGTCATATATTGTGTTAATATTCTGGCAGGTCTTTGTCATGCCCTAAAAAAGGAATTTCCTGACAGTATTGTGTACAGGCTGTAGGTGTATACTGAAGTAGTACCGAGTTTGCATGCTTATGTGTTCTGTGCGTAGCTTTGTTGTGTGTACGTATCTCCTATGGAGGGATATGTGCATGTGTCTATATGTGTTTATGCACACAAGGAGAGGATGATGAATGAGGGATGTGAATCCTCTGCTGGGAGGAATTATTTTGAAGATCTAGCTGCACATTGTGTTACGAGACTTGAAGCAACTCTAACTCGTAATATCTGTGTTTTTCTTTCTCTTCTCTTACCCACAGATTGCGCTGGTGTTACAACTCTTTGATACTTTGCATGCACTTTGCAATCTTCTGGTTGTAGCCCCGGATAATTTAAAGCAAGTTTGCTCAGGAGAACAACTTGCTAATCTGGACAAGAACATCCTTCACTCCTTTGTTCAGCTGCGTGTTGATTATAGGTCTGCTCGTCTTGCTCGTCACTTCAGCTGAGAGCACGAAAAGGAATGCTGTCCCTTTGGGCAAGCCTTGGTTGTCAGAAAGCACAGGGAATGATTTCTAACCAAACCACAGTTGTAACTTTTGCAGGATAATGACTGTTCAGAATGAAGCAGCAGCAGCCATAGTTAAACATGACTCTGTAGAAAGCCAGCAAGTGAAAATCTGAATGGTATTTCATGTAAGCTGAAGTTCTCCCAGTCAAGAATTCTGCAATTCTACTTGCTACTGATTTTTTTTGTTTGGTTGTTTGGGTTGTTTTTTTTTTTTTTGGTGGGATTTTTTGTTTTGTTTTACTTTTTGGGGGGGTTTTTGGTGGATTTTTTTGGGGTTTTGGGTTTTGTTGGTTGGTTGGTTTTGGTTTTTTGTTTTCTATGGGGAACGTGTCAGTGTAGGAAAGCAAGTGGTGCATTGAAAGTATGTTAGTCCTCAATATTGAATTACCAGATACCATTTGTTAGACTTGAACTACAGAGCATAGCGTAGGTAATGGATTACATAGAATAGACCAGTGTAAAAACATTCTTCATCAGTTTTAATGACTTAGACTTCAGCACAGCTAATCATAATCAAATTATCTTTGATTGGTGTTTCTAAGTCATTTCTTTCATTTAAAATGTTATCCCGCTCAATGTAATTTCTTGCTCTAATTAATTAGCTTGGAATTTCTTTGAGATGTAGAAGGAAAAGCAACACCATCCCAGAAAGATGTAATTTATTCATTGTGTAGTATTCTAAACAGAACCAAATTGGTGAAAAGTCGGGGGGGGGGGGCGGGCGGGCGGGGATTGGTTCTTTGACTTTGCTGGGTTTTGGGTTTTTTTGTACCTAATAATCAAGGGCCCACCAGAACACACTGGCCTTGTATGATCTGACATTGTGGTTGTTTGATACTGACACCCTGAATTTTATATACGCTCCTAAAGTAAACGCAGCTGCCTCGCCTAAGGCCTTCTTATTACAAGGTGATGGTGCCCGTTGTTGGGTTAACTGAAGAGGACATTCTCCTGTCTCTTGTTTTGTATGTAAATAAATTCAAATTATAACAAAGTGAAAGGATAAAAGGTAGCCCAGTTTTTCCTGTGTGGGAGGAACGGACAGTGGCTCTAGCAAAAAGCTAAGAGTGGGAAATTCCTGTGCTGAAGGTAATTGGTTCTCAGTGCCTGAGCAGTGTAAAATGTTGAAGAGTGTGAAAGCTTCTCTCCCCCTGATCATAATTTTAATATTGGAGACAGGCTACTTTTGTGTCCATTCTGCTCCAGAGTTTATTCAAGGTGTTTCTGAGATGGACCCGTAGTGTGCATATAGTGAACTGAAGCACCAGTGATGTTTGAAACATCTGGGGTAGCTTTTCTGCAAGAAGTTGAAAATTGTTGTAAGTAGACCTTTGTTCACGTAGAGGTCTTGTGGAAAACAGGCTGGAACAGCTGTGGATTGTGTCTTCAATCTGATTTAGCCTCATCCCTCAACAAATCATCTCTAACACTTTATTTCTGCTGTGGGCTCAGCATATGTTATGGAAACTTCTTCCTCTCCCATCTACAGAGCAGCATTTCTATAAATTCGCTTTAGGGTTTGGTCAACTAAAAATTATTTTCCTCTTTTGTTAATGAATTCCCAGGCATAGTCAATATTGACAGACTACTGTGGAACTTCTCTTGGTTAGTTGAGGTTCTTCTGCTTCATTTGATGTTTAGCAGAGCATTATGTCAGTAAACAAGGGAACGGATGCCAGACTGTCTCAGAGTATTGGGGGAGACAGGCTGCTTTGCTGAGCTGCATACCTCTATTCCTTGGCCATGGCAAAGCCACAAAATGTTTTGGACACTGGAAGAGGCACATGCTTGTACTGATGCCATTTTTTTTCCCAACAGCTCTGATGTGAATTCAGATGATACCTCTGTTACCTCTGTAACCGAAAGCCAACAATTTTAAGGCTGTGGTTTTATTAACCAATACAATATCTTTCTACAGAAAAGTGTCAATTTGTAAACACTTCAGAACAGTGAACATCATATTAAAACTGCAGATCACAGAAGTGCTTCAGAACTTCTTGTATGATTGTTTGGATTATTTTAAGGTCGTATGAAATGTATTTACCATATTTCTTGCTTTATTAGCTGTGTTTCCCATGCATATGCTCAGTGCAATATTTCCATTATGCCTGTTAACAGGAGGCAACAAGAAGTAGGTGGATACTTAAACTTAGATATGTAAACTCTTCCTCAATAAAAAGAATTCCCTCCAAATACCTTTTTTTTCATTTCATTTCCATGTTCTTCAATCTTTATACTCAATTGTATAAGCCCTTCTATTTAAAAAAAAAAAAAAAGAGAGAATAAAAGTAATTTTACTGACCAAATTTATCACTGGTGTGAGCTTTCCCTTTCCCCTTCCTTTTTAAAAAAACCCTCCTTGTGCACACACAGAAAGAGCTTCTATTTGTGGAGGACACTACAGTGTCAGTAAGTTTACAAGTTTGATTGGGATGGGGAACTATAATTTTCACACATTTTTAAGTTTAAAGCTTTTACAGCATGTAATTTGGGAAAATATTTCCAGCGGCTTCTGAATACAATAAAGTACTATCCAAAATACAATTATGCCTTTTACTGCTCATGTAATGAGTTAAAGTATTGCCTTTCTAATGTTCACTCCTAGAACGTAAGCATTTAACAGGCTGGCAGCCAAATGAGTGCCTGAGAGGAGGTGCGGATATGTGTGTGTAATTATGTTGTCTACAGTTGGTGAAAGTGGCTTTGCAGTAAATTCTTGTAGGCTGGAAAAATAAGCTGTGTTTTTACAAGTCCTATAATTTATTAACACGATTTGGTATTGTGTTCTGTTTGCATATGCACAGAGAGCAGGAAGGAGTTGGTGTTCTGTGAGAATACTCAACACAAAAATATTTAAAAACTTGGGAAATGGAAGTGGAAAAATAACTAGATATTTAGAAATACAGGGGAAGAAGTGAAGAAGACATGAAGTAAAAGGATCTGGAGAACAAGCGGTTCTAAATCAAGTAGCATAGCACGTGGAAGGAGGAGGTTAAAATGCGTTTGATGGAAACCTGACCTACCAACCTAGGAGAATAAAACAGGTTGGCATTCACATCTCCACAGATACATCCCACCTTGGAATGAAGTGAGTCTCCAGAGAAGGTGGACTGGCCAAAATGCTTTACCATGGAGCTGTTTGTTCATCTTGAAACTTGGGTTCAAGAGGAAGCAGCTGTCCATACAGGAGTGTACATGTCCCATAGGTGGTGATGCTGCGGGTGTGAACGCTGCTTAATTCCACTGTGAAGAGTAGAAATGGTTTTTTTCTCTTTGAAGACTGCAGTGATCTGGGTAACAGTAAGTGACTGCTTGATTTGAGAATGGCATGATACTGACAGGTGGCAGGTTAACTGATCTCACAATTGGTAAGATTGCTCAATCTCTGTAGGGAACATTGCAATTATGTGACCAAAATGCTGCATCTAACAGAGTGCCCTTAAGAGGGTGAGACCCAATCCATCGCAGTTGGGTATGCGGTGTTGGCCTGTTCTTCAGAAGCCGCTGGTTCCAGGTTTCTCAATCCAAAGTGTGCAGGACCATTAAACCTAATGTACATGGTTCTAGATGTCATGAAAATTCCAAAGCAGAGGGATGCTCTTTAGGTTTTTGTGGCAATAACTATCTTAATTTGCATTAACACTGGAGCTGAACTGGTCACAGATAGAGAAACCAGACTGAGATGATTTTTTTTCTCAGTGGAAGCAGCTAAATGCTGGTTGAAGTTTAGATACAAGTAACCACTCTTCTCCTTTGCATTTCTTGTCCCAGGAGCAGTAGGGAGCATAAGCCAGCCATCAGCACCAAAAGCTGCTATTTAGAGGTAAACTGAAAGGTAGGAAAACTGCTTTTGTCCTCATGTTCTACTGAATATTGTCTTCTCTGCATTTTTTCCACCACCACCAGCTCTGTGCTAGTTGTAAATGGAGACAGATATCCATTTTGCTATCTACACTGGAGTATTTTCTCTCCAGACATCAAGGCTGGCACATTTGTTGGGTTTATTCCTAGTGTTTCTATACCTGTTTTAAGGAGAGTAGGGAGACAGATCTCCTGCCCAGTCATATTCAGTACTTTGCTTGTGTTTTCCCCCTATGTTCTAATTTCTTTTGGTGGTAAGAGATTTCTAGACCACATCTTCTGCTTATCTTAAAGTGGGGAAGCAGCTGTGTTTGCCTGTTGTCTTTTCTCTTGTACGGGGCACTGCTTACCCTGTGTCAACACAGGCCTTGGTGTATGTGGAAACCTTGCTTTCTACTTTTATTCTATTAGCTTTACATCCCTATGCCCTGTTTTACTTTCCAGATCCCAGGGTTGCACTCTCCCTTCCCCTCTGTTATCACACTGCCAGAGAGAGAAACCTTTAACTTTGCAGCATGGCTTCTAGGAGACCTTTATATAATACGTAGTTGTTGTTCATCTACATGTAGCCTGGTAGGAGAAGGAGTTTAGCTCCCTTCCCCTTTATTCTTTTACTTCCCCCATATTATTTTATCTCTATGGGTCTCTTGTTTCCACATGCTCCCCCCTGACCTGGCTGCACAGTGCATTATATTGAAACTTCATGTCAGGGACCAGCCATGGGGGGAAAAGGTATCTCAGCTTCAGCATCCATTAGATAACGTGCCAGGAAAGTAGCGTGAATGCAGAGTTAAGCCATCTCTGAATAGTATCTTTGAGAACAGCTTAATTAACCAAAATGAATTGTTCTGGTACTTGAGGGTCAAGATATCTTAACATTTTATTTGTAATTTAAGTTCGTCCTGATATGGGATGAAAATAAATTTGAGATTACCTTACAGTGGTCCCAAATCCTCTTCATCTGCACTGCCATTTCCCCTCTGTGAAGTGAGGAGACCTGGGAGCTGAGGCTGCACTGTTGGCCAAGCCAACTTTTCTTCCTGAACTGTTATAGCTTCTCTCTCTTCTTTCAATGAAACCCCAAATTGTCCATAAGGCTGCTGGAGCCAGAGCATGAGAAAACAAGTGCTCATCTGGGAGGTGGACAACACGGCAGCGGTACCTGTTGCCAAAAGCCTCCTCACGCTGTGTTTTACTGTTCTTAGACCTGGATTTAGCAAGGATAGAGGAGTGAATAGACTAAGAGATGTCAGTGTTTTTTGTTCCTCCCCTTTGTGTGCACAGTAGGGCTTTGTAAGTTTTTTGGGGTGGTTTCTGCTCTCTGCATCTTTGTTGACTGTCTGTCTGCACCACACTCATCCCTTGCAACTTACTCTCTTAACCTCACCTCCTCTGCTTAAGGTTCACCTCGGTGATGCTGCCAGTTGAAGATGGGTATTTTGTACTCTACGCTGTTGCAACATGTGGTATTGGGGTGCTGTAGAGAAGCCAACTAACACGAGCTTGCATTTGAAACATTTTTATAACGTTCATTTTACTGTACACAAGTCATTAAAATGACTTGCAAAGTCTTAGACAAGTGGATTTTTGAAGGTTGCTCTTTTTACTTATCCACCCAAAGTCAATTTGAGTATGAATATATAACATTTTACTCATAACGGCAAACAACTTCAGAGAAGAGACATTTATTCTGGAGGCAGAGATTCAAACGAGACAGCAATGATGCATTACAAATATATAATTATTTGCACTAATATTTGAGCAGGTGGAATGGATTAGTACATGGTCAACATTGCACTGCTGATAACATGTATTTTTCTATATTAATATGTACTGTGCAACATGTATTAAAATTGTCAATAATTCATTTTAACAGAGATAGCAATATTTATATTGCTGTGTTCTACAGACAGCAGAGTGAATTGTTAAAATGTTTAAAGCTGGGCTAGACTTAACTTAACTTTGATTCCCAGTGTGTGTTTTTGATTTCTCATTAAAAGAATAAATAAATAAATAAACAACAACACCTTTCAACCTAGAAAGATTTTTGCCTTTCTGTGAAAGTTCTGATCCAAATTCTCCCTAGTCTGTTAGGAAACATCTTGAAATGAGACCTCCAAGACCTAGCCCAGCCTCTTGTACTAATACTGGGATGCAACCTCAGCTGTTTAAGTGGGTTCTTTCCACAGCTTTTCCTGAATCAACTGAAGATCACTGTTATCTTCTTTCATTTTTCAGACCTATTTTGTCTTCTGCTATGTTGGCCGTTATCTTTCCCTCTTAATAGGAATTTTCCTGGAGCCTCTGAGGGTAAAGTTAGTCTGTTTCATCAGTGAATGGATGTCCTCTTATAAAGGAGGATCACGAGACTCCTCTCTTGTTGCTGGAAAATCCCGTGTTAAGCAGAAAGCACAACACAAGGTGAGTCACTGAATTTTATGGGGATATCTTGAATCATGTTGTCTGAAAGTGTTTCTTGATGGTTGTCTTGTTCTGAGATGCAGGTATGGGATTGTATTCGGGAAAAAATAAATAGATTTTGTTGCTTTTCCCTTCCAAGGTTGTCTGTCTGCAGGCAGATGATTGAGTTGTATGCAGGAGCGGAGTTCAAAGCAGCCAGAATCTGTTCATCCACCTGAAGTCTTTAAAATTATTTCCCTGTCCAGCCAGACACAAGTTCAATGAGACTAGAGAATCTCTCCATTTTTGTATCCATTTTTCTAGAACATACTGACATATATAAATCTCAGAAGTGGCTGTGAGGATGGGTTGCTCCTTCCTCTTGTCTAGGTAACTTGTTTGTTCTGAGATTATATATTACATTTGAAAAGCTTCTTTAAAAGAGTAGTGATATCCTTCTGTGGTGTCTGAGCACCTGCTGTAAATGCCTGAATGGACTGAGGCCCCATCTGAAACTGAAGAAAAGCAAGTCTTGCTTAGCTGTTGAGAATCAACTTGCTGGTTTTGAATTTACTTTTTTTTTTTCTTTCTGCAACAGTGAGAGTCTTAAATAGTAATTTTGAGGCAAGACTTGAAGTCCAGGTCTTCTGAAGGAGACCAGAAATCCTGGCGCATGTTTGCTCAAGACATAGGGCACTGTGCCAAATTCACTGCTGGGGTGAGCAGCTGTAACTTTGCCAGCTTCAATGAAAATATGAATTTTTAAAAGTCCATAAGCACTTTAGACACATACCTTTGTCTTTGCACAATTAGTTTTCTTCCTTACATAGCATGAGGCTTTCTGTAGTGCATAATCCAATGCCTAAATATAGTAATTCCAATGCACTTGCGATCAGTTAGATTTGTACTTTTAAACTCAGTTTTGTCTATAAAGATAATGTTATACTGCTGAAGGGCTTTGGTATTTAAAGTGTCTGAACAAGTCTAAGTGGCTCTTGGGCATTATAATTTTTATTTAGCTGCTTTTAGCCCAATCACTAATCAAATTAAGACCTACCATGACTGGTGTATAACTCAGAGCAGACGGTGGAGCACGCTTTAGCTGACAGCACTTAATTTTTTGGCGAGTGAGGTGCTAAGGTGGTGCTTTTGTTAGCAACAAAGAGTACCTCTTTTCCGAGCGTTGAAAAGTAGGTTAAAGTGGGTCTGGGGGGACAAAAACACAGAGGTCCACGGTGGTGTTAGTCCCTACAAAGATGGGCAAAGATCTCTTTGAAGTCTTTATACTACGAAGGCACTTTGCTTTAAAGGAAATTAGTTTATTTGGTCTTGATAACTAACGATCCTGCAAGAACAACACTGCTGGTTGTGTGTAGGGAGGAGGGGAAGGGTGTGAAAGAGCTGTCAGCTTCCCTCTAGGAAATTATTCCAGAACGTGCCCTCAAATCAGACCACCAGAGGGAGAATGCCTCGTACAGCAGCGACATGATCCAAAACGTAGTTTGCTTCCCATTTAAGGCACTGCGCACGTTGAGAAAACCCCAACCTATTCTTTGTGCAACGCCTAATTCTCTCCATGTTGGTGTTTTCAATTCAGACCCACCGTATGAGGTAGAGAACAGGAAGGTGGGCAGTTTTCTGTTTTTGTTTCACGTAAAAATGGTACATTTAGCAACATTAGGGGCCTAGCTTAAAAAGAGAAGGCAGAAAATAATGATTCAACAGGAGTTCTTAGTGCTCAACTGCTCAGCCGTGTTGCGAGGGCAGAAATCAACAAGCAGTATCGGATACAGAGGAGAGTTCATCTTAGTTCTTTATTTCCAGGGCTGAATAAGGTTCTAACTGGGTTTGGGAAACGTCAGCCCTTTACTCTGAGAAACTTGTATGAGTCTGTCAACCTGGTTTAAGAAAATTGCACGAGCTATAGGGTGTGATGTCAGATACACTTACACTCATTTCAAGCTTTGAACTGAAGTGTACTTTCCTTTAACTTTTAAATGCCAGCAAATTGCTTCATGCCATAAAAGACGAGGAATGTCTCTCATTCTTCAGCAGAAGTTGCTCTGTATAAAACAGACAAAGAAAGAGATAGATGTGGTGAGGAAGCTAGGGGAGAGTGACATAACATTTCTTTTTTTTGTTTGTTTTCAGTTAGTGGGATGTTATTTTTGGACATCAAACTATGTGGATTCCAAGAGGAAAATGGAATTGAACCAATTCTGTGATGAAATAAGATTGTAGAAGACAACACAGCTACTCTGCACTGCCATGCAAGGCATGACTGGAGACAAAAGAGGCAAAAGTGGAGCATTTCTCAGGGCATGGTAACATCATGAGGGTCTGATACCAGCAAACTCCCACTTTGTGAATTTAAATGAGTACTGTGCTAGTTGTGTAGGCTCCCTATATGAGGGACTAAGAAGGAAACTATTCCAAAGTCTGATTCATCTCGGCATAGAACTAAAGTAGGACAGATGATTTGCTTCCAAGATGAGTCTCAGTTGCTTCATCAGTTACGAAGGGACACAAGCCACTTGTTTAGACCAACTAAAAGGAGGTGCCTAAAGAGTAAGAAAAAAAAGAGTAGGCCTCACCTATTTGTAGAGACCAAGGAAGCCCACTGATGCTTGTTATTCTGACCCCTGAAGACTTTCTGTAATGAATTCAGCCCCTTCAGCTTCCATGATTTCTTTTTCTCTGGCAAATGGAAGAATCTAGAGGTGATTTTGTTTCATTTGGAACTCTGGTGGTAGAGAACAGAATCTGAGGCAGATACTGCCTTTCAGCGTTTAGTAGTTGTCTTTACGAAGGCTGCACAGTAACACTGGCTGCTTTGGCACAACATTGCTCCAGTGACTGAGTCCATGATGATGCAGGCATGAAAACTATGCTTCCTAAATTGCTTTGATCTTGGTCTCTTTGGTGATCTCAAAGCCAAGAGATGAGCCTCTTCTGGAGGAGCCATTCTGTTGTGACTGATGAAGAAAACAAGCAAATGGAGGAACAAGAGAAAAGAGGTTAAACTGGACAAAAGGCTTGGACTGAAATCTGAAAAATGCTTCCTTTATTTCTCTTTGCTTTACTCTAAACACGTCTTTGATTTCTTTAATCTGACACTGGCTAACTTCAAACAAAATGGGTTTTCTTCTAGCTTGGTTCCCTTCTGCTTGGCATCTCTCTACTTCCACACCTGCTGGTCCTTGGCAGAGAAGAACAGACCCTCTCATTTTGCTCCCCCTTGGATCCCAGCTCTGCCTGCATGAGTGACAGCTGCTGTCTGACCGTTTGCTCGGCTGACGATTGTGCATTTGTCTAAGACTGCACGATGAGGTAGGATACAAGTTAGACAATCTACAGATGCTATCCATCTGTTCCATCACTGGGTTCTTGTAGAAATGAACTTTCTTCCATCATCCTCAAAAGTTTCTTTTCTGGATCTCCTGTGCTGAACACAGTCAATGTTCCTTTGTAGATGGAGTTCTGCAGTGCTGGTCCTGGTCTGAGTGATTTCTCAGGCTTTTTGGTATTTCAGAGCTACTCTGGCAGTCTGTTGGGGTGCAACTCATGTCTGTCTGCTTCCTGCAGGGCTCTACTTGTGAGCTGCCCTCATATGCCCTCACTACTTTCATCCTCTTGTCTTCCAGGAACCATCTTCTAGCTAATGTTTTTCAGGTCGTAACAGAAATAATGTCTGTTGTCCTTCCCAGGGGAGCTAAGAATTAGATAATTTTTTCCTTGTGCAACAATGAATGGCATTTCTAGCCATCATATTTGCTCTTCTCTATGTTATGAACTGTGAACCACAAAAACCTTTTTTGTCCCATGAAAGGACCTCCTGGATTTATGATTTTTTTATTTTTTTTTTTTTTTTTTAAACAATTCCCTCATATTAGGACTTTAAGAATCCCTAAACCAGAAAGCTACCACCAGCATCAAATAGGAATTATTTATCTCCTTCTGAAGAAAATCCTGGGTTTGGCTGGACATCCTCACAGATACCAGTCTCTCCTAGGGTGCTTCTATCTGACCTGCCCTTTGCTTTTGACTCTGCCATGGGCCTACCTTACCTGGAGGCAGTTTTGAGGCTTTGCACTCCCTTCCCTCTCTTCACCTCTCCTCCCAAGCTACCACACACTCTTCAGCCAAGGCATATTTGGCAGGATAGACAGGAACTATTCCAAGGCTAGGATCTTTATCAGTCAAGCAGTTGCTTGTCATCTTGTTCCCTTGCTCCTGATTCACAGGTGGTTTCGAGCTTCCCCATCTGGCAACACAGGAGGCAACTGCTAACAGAGCCTAGCTGCTTCAACTCAGTAAGACAGAAGAATTTGGAATGACAGGATGAGAGGTCATCTTTTCGCATTGTGGTACCCCGAAGGCAGGCTTCTTTTTCTGCAAAATCTTGGAAACTGTGGTTGACATCAGCTGTGATGGAATGAAATATGGGTCTTTGTCTAGCCCAAGGCTGCCTTGTGTTTAATGTTTGATTAGTTGGTTCAGAGCATCTCCTGTACCTGTTGAGAGTTGGCTATAGATTCGCTGTGCCTGTTTATCATACGTGAGCTTAATCTTTAATTATTTCTATTTTTCTGTAGTTTAACCTTTGCAATTGGCCAATTCAACTATGGCCACACTTAGCTGCATTGCAAGTATAGGTCTTACTGCTTGTATTCCTTGGTATATGATAGACATGGGATAATTCAAACTGAAAGGGACAGCAGAGAGTCCTCTGATTCACTCCCCCTACTTTTAAAACAGGGTCATCACTGAAGCCATAAAGAATGATGGTTTTAACAGCACTGGCAACGAGGTACAGAAGGCTGATTTGCTGATGGTGTGCGTCTATATCCTTTTTGTCAAGGATATCCTTTTTTTATCCTTTTTTGCTTTTTTTATGTAAGGGTTTCTCTTTGAATAGTACAGTAAACTAAGTCTGTTTTCCTGGGGAATGATGTCCAATGGATTATATGTGCTGAAGACTCCCTTAAATCAATCTGGAGTACCCTCAGTGCCATGCTGTGTTCCCCAACTTCTGGGTGGATGAGTGGCCATCTGTGTTGTGAATCCTTGTGAGATATAGAGTAACATCTTACACGTCTTTCATATATTAACCTACATGCTAACTGGATACCAGTCCACACATTTCAACTGGTCAAGAGATGAGATATAAAACTACTCCTGAGTACCCTCTATAGTGTTGTTTTTTTTTTTTTAATGAGGAATTTGTATTTCTGAACTCTGCATTGAATGTTTTTGCACAAAAAGTACTGAAGCTTTTTTGTTTGTTTTTAATGCATGCCTCTGCCACACTTGATTAAAATGGACTGCTAGGCTAAAAAAAACCCACCTCGAGAAATTCAGAGAGAAAAATTAGCTTGGATATACCCATGGTGAGACCCTGAGCTTACATGCTGCTTTCAGTTTAGGAAAAAGCTTTAGGTATAGTCCCTAACATAGGAAATTGTGAAATCTGTAATGAAGGTGAGGTGCAAGGCATTGCAAGATCTGTATGTTAAGAGAACAACTAGTCCCTTTGCAGGTAACTGCTGAAAAATTCCTTAATTGTTGCCATGAAGTGGTCTAGAAACATCACAGTCTATAGGGCTATTGGATTATGAACTGGAGTAAATCACCAGTCTTCGGGTAACAACCCATCTCCAGTTCTCACCTGCCAACTGGCATCACCTCAGTCACACCTGCTCTAAGGCTTAGCTGGTCAACTCCGCTTGGAAGCGAGGTTCGGTCGGACACTGGCTGAAATAATTGGGGTTTGCTTGGCCAGAGAAAACAGAGACACTGGAAGTCCCATGGAAATTGATACAGGGTTATTCCTGTGCAGCATCCATAGGCATAAATCTAAAGTAGATGGTTCCTCAGCTTGGAGGCTTAATCTTTATTACAGTGTCCTGTAGCAGAACAGAGCTCAAGGTGTATTGGTTATGCAGATTTTTACCTGAAATTCTACATGGGGGCGCTCTGCTCTGCGGGTAGCCTCCCAAATAATATTTACGTTTCTCTTGTCCCTGCACAAAAGACAAAGAATACACCCGAGAAATCAGAGCATGCTGTGAATGAGGTGTTTGTTTGGTGGACAGGCTTACATGAGAGTGGAGTTTTGGGGTCACATCATGCAGAAGGGTAAGAGATGTCAAGCTGTGGAGTAGGAGTTGTGCCCTCTAGAAAGATTCCTAGGGGAGTGGGGCACTGATGGGAATGTCTCTTCCTTCCTTCGCCTTGCCCAAGTGTGATCCAGTGCTGTGCTTCTCTCCTGCTTTCTGTCCAGGCGGTGAGTGAGGATTTCTTGGTCTGTGTTTCTGGTATCCAGGGTAGCTCAGGCATTGCTGGATATCTATTCAGATATGAAGGACATTGCACTTTTATATAGGAATAGGATAATAGCTTTGAAGCGTATTTAGAATAGCAAGTTCTTGGTCCAAGATGGACTCTAACCATTTTTGAAGTTCTGAGGCAAGATAGGAAAATAGGAAACACTTCCTCAAGCATTTCAGCCACGTAAGTTCCCGATTCTCTGAGGAAAGTTTTTTTTCCCCCCATATAACTGTGAAATTTGGGGTTTATTTTGCAATGTGGCTGTCATTTGAGGTTGGAGGAGCATGGCTACTGACCTCTCTTTCCAATACACAAAGGAGGGAAGACGCCTCACTCATAACCCAAGCAGAGAAACAGTTAAGCATCTTAAGCTGTGTAAGCAAAAAAAGAGGGGGAGAAAAAAAAGTTACCAACATATTTTTGACAAAAGACAGGAAAATGACAGGCTGTTTGGGGTATGCAAAAAATTTTTCCCTTCATACATATTGACAGCCAGAGGGGGGTTATTATTGAGAATATGGGTAAAGTTACTGCCAGTTTCTGCTGGTACTCATGTTTAAAAAGAAACTATGGAAACCAGGAGTAGGAATATTAATTAAGTTCAAATTTGGAATGCCTTTGCCAGGAGTGGCTGCATGAATTCAATGAAGCAGCCTGTTGGGCTGCAATTCACTACTTTGTTTGCAATTTAATAGAATGCTGAACTTTTCATAAATTAACATGTTGTTTCAATAATCTGATTAAAAGGTTATATGTTGATAAGATTAGCCTTAGCTGAGTTTTTCCCCCTTCTAGCTTAAAGAACCAGTGTATATTTTCTTTAATCTGTATGCAGCCATAAACTGTACTTTAGGGGCAAGATCATCGACTCAGATTGTAGAAATGCAGATGAAGTCACTGCAGCTGTGACAGTTTACACTAGCTGAGGATATGACCCTCGTCCCCAGATTCTAGGAAGCATCTTAATTTGGAGAAGATGGACACTCCCTTTTTACAAGGAGTCACATGGAAAAGACAAGGGGTAATGGGCACAAGTTACTCCTGGGGAGATTCCGACTGGACTCCAGAAGAAAATTTTTCACCATGAGAACAATTAGACATTGGAATAATCTCCCAAGGGAAGTGGTGGATTCC
>JAAGNO010014209.1:0-23102 GCA_033439905.1 Ceryle rudis | reverse complement strand
TCACCATGAGAACAATTAGACATTGGAATAATCCCCCAAGGGAAGTGGTGGATTCCCCTACACTGCACAGTTTTAAGACTCAGCTTCACATATATACTGTACATATATAGTTTACCTCAAAAGGTTGGACTAGATGATCCTTGAGGTCCCTTCCAGCCTGGTATTCTATGATTAATTATAAAGATAATCCAAAAATACTGATTTTGAAAAATTGATAAGCCAAAAATATTGATTTTTGATTAGCTGCAGAAGTTGATTTAATCCTATTTTTATAGGACAGGATAGCAGTGATGATACTTTATTCTCTTCTGTATTGTCCTTTTCTTCCTTATAACTTGACTATATTACACACCATGTGTTTGCAAATGTTATAAATATATGCGCACATGTATGCATAAATGTACATACATATAGAGAGAGCAAATGGGAGACACACACATTCTAAACAGATGGAGGAAGAAACCTTTGCTTATGGAGGACCAGCTCCTGGGACATTTGAGATATCTGCGGTGGAAAGCTGGGTAGACTCAACACGGCAGCATCCAGTTTGGAAACTCAGATCCACAGAAGTACCGAAGTGTCTACATCCCATAGTTTTGAAGAGGCTTCACATGCCCAAATAACTTTAATGGGTCTGTGACACAACGTGGCATCACTTAGCTACCCTCTCTGCCCGATTCCTTGTGTACTTTCTCTTCTCCATGGATTCAGCCACCCTTGACTCAGACAACGGTTCGTTCATGTCCAGTTCGCCACGTAACTTGCACGTGCAGGTACATCTGTTGACATGACAGGTGTTGAGCAGAAATAGCCCAAAGCCCCAAGAATTTTACATCAAATTAGGAAAACCGCATACCTGTTTGCCTGGAAAATCAGGTACTAAGTGATGAGTTAGGGGCCAAACAGAGCACCCAGTTCTGTTAACTATTCCCATAAACTACTCCCATTTTATGACCCAGTCCTGAGCTCAGTTCACCAAACTGACATACACATTGAACGTTAACACTTGTTGACCAGTCTCTCTCTCCCATGACCTTTCCTGACAGTAAAGAGACTTTCAAAGTGACGACTCCAGCTTTGCCAAAGTATCTCGTAGCTCAACCAAGGGAATCTAGGACAAGTGGTGGAGGGAGGGGTGGGGACAGGATAGGAGGGGTGGGTGTTGACAGTTTTGTGTGCAGGAGGACAGGCGGAGTTATCCATGGGATGCTGCTCTGATTTTAAGGAGTACAATGAAACCCATTCCCAGTAATTCTCTCAAAGCCCTCCCTGCAAAAGGCAATGATTCAGGAAGGCTGCCAGTTCCGTGCGAGAATAGAGTAGCTGCTCCGGTTTTTAACTGCCTTACATCTTTGTGATAAGAATGGTGACTGTGTTCAGAAAGCGCTTATTAAGCCAAAAATAACCCCCCATTTTTTCTGTGAAAAGCGAGTTATAAATATAATCACAGTCAGCAGTAGATCTCAAATCTAAATTGTATGCTTTGCTGAGACTTTTTTCTTTTTTTTTTTTTTTTCCCCCCCCCCCCCAAACAGAGGTTAGCAGATGGTAAAGATGCACTTCCCTGAGCCGGTAGAAAGGAGGCAGCCTTGTTTCAAGTAATGCTGTTTCTGGGCGATAATCCAAAATGCACAGTAGGCAGAAGTTAAAAGGAAGTGCTTGCTTTTAGGTTTTTAAACTATATCCCTTAATCCTGGGTGATGATTGACAATCATGATTTAGAGTACGAGGTGCCCCTTTCTAATCCGGCAAGTTTGATGTTATTTGCGTATCTAGTATGGCTTTATTCAACTAAAACTAAATGGGAGCCTGTGCAATTGATGCCACATTTCAGAGATGAGTCCTGGACTGGGAGTCTATTTACAGATTAGTGGATACACAGTATCCATAGTAGTGGCCGGTTTTAATGTGTGTGTGTGTAATTTAAAGACTCCGAAAGGCAAATCTACAATTAAAATGTTTCTTGCTGGGTAAGAATACTAGTGGGAGACTTTTTACATAATTTAATTCACCGTGAAGGGAAGCAATATACAAGATTATATTAATCCTAGTTTGATAATTATAGTAAAATAAGAATGCATGTTTGTATTTAATAATGATTTAAAAAGCTATCGTTTATTGGCTTTGTGTTTTTTATTATAACATATGTGCTTGATCTTAGTTTCAACAGAAATGCTTCTCCTCTTGCTGAAGTTTGCAGTACGTGAATGTAAAATGAAGAAGACAAAACAGTTAATGAGCATTGCCCTACAGTTATTTGTAGAGGTGAGGGGATGCTTCTTCTGTGATCAGCAGCTTTTAACTCAACTTTGCTTAAAGAAAAGAAGTAATAGATCACGTATACATTAGAAGTGGCAAATAGAGGAAGCACTTAAAAAAAAAAAAATTAAAAAAAATGGATATAACTTAAGCATGTAAAGCTTTGCAGCATCTTCTGCGTTTTATAGGGTTTACTGTTGATTTACAAAATGCAGAGCAGCTCAAATGCACGCTCTTGCTGATTGAAGCTTGGCATCCTGTATATTTAGCATTAATCACGAACAGCCATGGTGGAGGGAAACCTTCATTCTAGCCAGCCAGATTATATTAGATTAAAATGATCCATATGTAAGGTGTTGCAATACCTACTACTGGGGCAGGAGGGAAATCACATTATACTTGCAACTAGATTAACACAGGGACTGAGCTGACAAATAATTCTCTCCTGCTTTTTATTTTGTCGGGTGGGAGAAAGAAAATGTTGCTATGCCAGTGAAGTGACTCGACGAGGCACGGTTCTGGAATTGCTTTGGACACACACGCTGGCTCCTCGAGTCGATGGAGCATCCCAGCAGAGCCTGATGCTGCAGGATATACGTGTTTAAACCCCAGCTACATGACCTTGTCTGCAGGGACCACAGCTGCCTGTAACCTCCGATGGGATAACTGGGAGATGATGTTGGGTGGTGTTGGTTTGCACATTGGATGCTGGAGAAGCTGTCTGTCAGCTGGCTGAGGTGGGAGCCCACTGCTGGGACAGTGCCCAGGGAAACACCAGTGGGAGAAATAGGCTGCAGTCAGTTATAATCTGGTGTGCCATACGTCGTGAGAATGTGCTACCACAAATGGGGCGCAAGCATGGGCTGTGTGCTTGCAAGATTCATCTGAGAGGGCAGGAATATTTTCCTTTGAGGCTTGAGACTGTCAGTGGAGGACAATACATGATGTTTTCTGTACTGTCCTAGAGAAACAATAGCTCAATAAAATATTTCATAGAGCTAAGGAGTAGGGGGCTGAGCTGGATTTGCATAACGCCAGTGTAGGAATTTGGCTGCCAGCAGGGCAGGGGGAAGCAGGGGACTATAGAATTCACTCTCTTGATTGTGAGTAACACCAGGGGCTCTGCGCTGAACTACTGGGATGGAGCCGTGGTGGGCCTGGGCATGCTTCCAACATGCTCTGTCACAGAGGAAATTCCTCTCTTCAGTTGTTTTGTCTGGGCAAAGAGGACAGGGTCAGGATCCTGATTATCCAGGACTCTTGAGGAACCCATCTATATACTCATCTTGTTATAGGTTTTGCTGATTTTTTTTTTTTTTTTTCCATAACCTCTAATGGCAACAGATTTTGGGACACCATTGGATGCTCTCTGAACCAGGTGTAAGGTTGTATTCTGGCATCCATTCATTTCTACACTAAGAACACCACCTTAGTAGTTTTCTGGTCTCATGCACCGAATGTGAAGCCCAGAGCTGGCTCCTGGTCCCTGAAATTGAAAGCCAGCATCTCATACACTTGCAGTGCAGAGCTGCAGCCCTGTGCTGCTCTCCTGCTTTGTGAGCCATCTCTGTAGCTCTCTGGAAAGAAGGGTCTTGGACTGTGAGAAAGGCCATGGTATTCTACTGCAGCTTGGGTCCTGTGCCTCTGCAGCATCTTCTGTTGTCCCTGAGAGAGGCATATTTCTGGGTTGCAGCTGAGCACTCAGCTTTTCCTGGTCCTCTAACTCAGCCGGTGAGATGTTGTATCTCAGGAGATCCAAGTCCTGAGAGGTCTGGTCTGTTATTAGGAAATAAGGTCCAAGTGGTGAGTGCCTGTTGAATGGCCGTTTGCCATCCACACCAAGGTGCTTGGGGCAAGAACAGGGTGGTCAAAGGAGCAAGGGGAATGGGTCAGAGCACAGCCAGCTGTAGTTTTGATGTTTGCTATTACACCTTGATCACTGCATGGAGAGTAGAACAATGGTGGCGTATGTATGTATGCCCTCTCCTGGCTCAAGGGGAGTGTGTGTTTGGGCCACAGATCATGGCTTCTGTTGTTTGCCTTGCCTCTGTGCCACTGATAATGGATTTTCTCTTCTGCTCCTTTTGTATTGGCTAGCCAAAAGTTGACCACTCAAAACCAACATGCTTTTCTTTTTCTGCTTTTTGTTTGTACTGTGTCCCTTCTCTCATTATCAATCCATTTCCTTCATCAATTTGCTTCTCAGCTTAATTTACATTTTCCCAGTGTGTGCCACCTAACATCTGGTAACATAAGAAATTTCAGCCCTACCACACTCAAAGAGCTCTATCTGCAGACGTATTATTGTACCCTTTCTAATGTAAGGTCTGAATTGCATGTTTGAAGAACATAGTAGGGTCTGAGGGTTGTCCTCATGCTTGCAGAGCTGGTATGGTCTCCAACCAGATTCCCTGGGTGGTAATGCTCAACTAGTAGTTTATTTTACGTTTAGTGTTCTATACACTAATGCATTTAATTGATGTGACAAAAATGTCTGGGTAGGAAGGTTTAAAAGGTGAGGCTTGCAGAGGAAGGCTCACTTGGAAGCTAATCAACATGTACTGCAAGGTATCTCAGATTCTGGACATCTTCCTACCTGATCCCCTTAGATATGACACCCCAGGATCATGTTTGATGCTTCAGGCCATTTACATGTGAAAAATGCGGGGAATACCAGGATTTGGATGTCTGTCATTTTTTTCCAAGTGGTGACTCCATTTTTTGATGGGATCTCAGGCTGTATCTGCAGCATATTGCCGCACTATCTTTATTCAGTAACAATGCTGCAGCTGGAGGCAAAGCAGGGCAGGGACTTTGAAGCACTTTTCAATAAGTCAGGAGTGGAAAGATCTGAAAGGCATTGGGGTTTGGACTCTTAATTCCACTCAGGAATCCTTGAAAATTAAATCTGTTTAGCTCAATTAAACCCTTTCCTGTTTAATGAATACTCTGGGTACCCGAAACACATGCCAGTAAACCTTAATAACATATTCCACAGCTTATGGCTTCTTATTATCTTTCCTTGTATTTCAGAGTATGCCAGGAAGCTATTGTGCAAAGGATCAGCTGAACAACTTTGGGGTAGCATTGCTAGTAAGGTATGAAATCCGACAGGCCATTTCAAATGGTGCCTGTGAGGTGTCTGTCCTTGCAATTACTGTCCCTTTACTGTCCCTTTGGTTTAAGAAGTGTTTTCTTAAGGAGAACTGGTGCAAAAGACTTCTCATATTCCTATTTTAATTTGGGACGGTGTTAGGTATGTGCCTACCTGTAAAGTGACATGTCCTTGTACCATAGGTGCAATGCAAGGGCATCTTTAAGAGGATGGGTGTGATAACTGCACGTGTCCAGAGCAACTTTGACAGGTTATAATCTTACATATTCAGGAATCTGATCTCTCATAGCCTGGGATATGGCCCCTGCTTGTAAGCTTTGGTAATGTGTTGAGAAAGGCAAACTCTGTGATGATGAACTGCTGTTTTCTCCATATCTAGGTCACAACTTGGACAGAGCTTGTCTCTGCTCTAAGATTAAATGTTGTTACCTTTCTTCTAGGGTAACTCTGTTTTCCACCCATGTGAAAAACATCTGTTTCTTGTGAATTTGTAGATTTAACAGTGGTTGTTTGGACAACTGATGTCTTTAAAAGATGTCTTGCTCTGTACATCTCAATGAGATTTAAAAATCAATCAAAAGTCTGAAAAGTATATACTCTCCACAAACCTAATGAATGCGTGTCTCTGTGTGGAATTGCAGCTTGCATTATATTTTGAAGTAATTGGCAAACAGTTACATAAAGAGATCATATTAAGGTCTCTGAAGGAGGACGCTGGGTTAAGAATGAGCTTTCATCTTTAAATCTGCTTTTTCTGACTTTTTAAAAGCTTGATTTGTCAAGATGTAGTTGACTTCTGTTTTGTGTATAGATTTTCTATCTTTGTTTTTGTTTTAAACAAAGAGGGGCGGGAGGGAAGCCAATATAACATCAAAGCATCAAAATAAAGAGCTTTAAGGGAAGGAAAAGAGAGATGTTAAGATTAGGTGAATGAGGGAAGGCAAAGGTGTGGAGGAGATATAATCAAGTAAATAAAGATGTGGCATTGAACTGCTCTAATGAGACACAAGGCTAATTAAAGAAAAGGATAAGATTTAATTATTCTCAGATATTTTACAAGGCATGAGAATGAGGTTAGCTGAAATCTAAATCTCAGTCCTGCTGCAAATCCAAATTTTTATTTTTTTATTTTTAAATCTTCCCCTGTGAAGACACTGAAAACCTCTCTGAGACCTGGCTTCATGAATTATGTGCTATTTTCCTTCTGGTGATGCTGTTCCAGGAGGTGTAGAATGTGCATACTTTCCCTGGCCACTTGATGCTTAAAGGAGCCGTATTTGAAACCTGGGCTTTGAACAATTTGCAACTTTTGCTCCATTGGAAGAGCAGAGCCCTGGATCTTGCATTTATTCCTGGATAAGCACAATTTTAGGACTCAAACTGTGGGCCATAGAGTCAATTCCTATTAATCTGAGTCTCCCTAGAAATTAAGTGCATGTCTATGACCCATCACTACTATCCTGTGGTGGCAGCAGCAGCTTGGACCTAGTCTGCATCTCTTGGGCTGTAGACCAGCATATGTGGATACTGTTCCTTGACTAATCTCAGGAAAGGATGGAGGAAAATGGAATTGTGAGTTGTTTGGACCACGCTGAACAAAGGTGACAGACTTACTGTTATAAGCATGACCTGCAGAAGACTCATCAGCTAAATTCAGAGACCTCCAGCTCTCCCTCTCCATTGATGAAGGAACTTAGACATGCACCACAGAGCTGTAGGATCTCTTGGGACCAAGTGCCTGGATATTAGGCTTTGCAACCGCTAATTCACCAGTGCCTAACGCTTCATAGAATCATAAAATGGTAGGGGTTGGAAGGGACTTCTAGAGATCATCAAGTCTAACCACCCTACCAGAGCAGGAACACCCAGGACAGGTCACATAGGAACAGATCCAAGCGGGTCTTGAAGGTCACCAAAGAAGGAGACTCTACAACCACCCTGGGCAGCCTGTTCCAGGCTGTGTCACTCTCACAGTGAAGAAGTTTTTCCTCATGTTGAGGTGGAACTTCTTGTGTTTCAGCTTGTGACCACTGAGTCAAATATCTGAGTTGAAAATCATCTGAGTGCTTGATCTGCCTCACCTGAAAAGGATGATAGGACAAGGGGCAACGGGTGCAAGCTGGAGCATAAGAGGTTCCGCAGAAACATAAGGAAAAACTTTATTACTGTGAGGGTGACAGAGAACAGGAACAGGCTGCCCGGAAGGGTGTGGAGTCTCCTTCTCTGGAGACATTTAAAACCTGCCTGGATGAGTTCCTATGTGACCTGCTCTAGGTGGTCCTGCTCTGGCAGTGGGGTTGGACTAGATGATCTTTCGAGGTTCCTTCCAACCCTTAACATTCTGTGATTCTGTGAAAAGGAAATGATTTGTAAATATTATATTCTGAAAATCGAGCATGTTCACATTCAAGGCTGGGGACTGGGTATACTTACCACTCGGAGCCCCAGGGATTGAAGCTGCCACTGTAGAAGTTAAATGCAAACCTCCTGTGTTACCTCCCATGGTCCATATCATTCTTGACCTGTTCTGTTATCAGAAAACAAAGAACTTTGTGACAGGTTTGACTTTCAGAAAAGATGCCTTTCCCCCACACACCCCCTCCTCCTCCTTCCATTCCCCTCATCCTCCAAAGAAAACTTGTGTGCGCTTGCCTCTTTTGCCACCTTGGCACCGTATTAGAATACTCGCAGCAAAAGGAAAGAAAGGAAAAATCCTGAAAGCCATGCTTTTCCCTGTAGGTTGGCACCATCGCTTCGGCTTTCATCAGCGGGAGCAGTGTGCCAATCTCACGCCAGCACAAACAGATGTGACTCTAGAGCTTTGAGTGTCCAATGAAAGAGGCATTACTTGCTGAACTCCGCTCTGAAAGCGGCCAAACGCACCAGCCTTAGGATTTTTCCATTGAGACAGGCGGTTTCTCAGAGCTTTGCTTCAAGGTGCTGGGATTTTGGTTTCCTTTATTTATTTATTTTCCCTTCCTTTATGCGCTGACATTATTCCAATGTTCAGCATATGATTTCTGTTTCAGAAGAATGTTATCAGACCAGGGTAAGTGCCTGGGAAGGCTGTTCACTGCTCTCTGAAAACCACTATATACATAATGTAGGACTGTATGTATAGATGGGATGAAATGTATTCCACACGCATTGCGAGCTCACGTGCATTGAAAATTTGTGCAACAGATAAACCGTATTTTAATTTCCACAAAAAACCAGCCAGTTTTCATGCTATTTGAAATATATAAAGCAGTAAAATACGTACGACTCAGTACGCTCCGCTGAATCAGAAAAAGGAGGTGCTTAGTTGGCAAAACCACTTAATCCAGACATCTACAAGGGAAATCATGTAAGTCCAACGATGCTTAGTGGCAATGAGTGCCACTTAATAGGGATTGTACTTCTGCTTAACTGGGACACCTCCAGATGATTTAGTAGGCTTAGTGGAACAGGGTGAACAATTTGCAGGCTGTATTCTTCCGAACACATCCTTTTTTTCTGATATCCAAAAAAACCCCAAAATTCACCGAAGGGCCTGCAATATTTGAGATGATGTTTGCCCCTCACAGTTTTGCAGAGGCTTGTCTCTGACTACTCCTTGCATGGCCTGCGTGTCGATACAGTAAGAAATCACTGCTTGCTCATGAGCCTGAGCTGACAGTTGGCCGTGGTGGACTAGCTAATTTTTGGTAAGACTAGCAGGATCTACTGTGGTCATCTGTCTTGATATCTGGCCTATATTAGTCAGAGAATTTCATCCTGAATGCTCTCCACCAGGGCCATCAATTTTAGGTTGAAATACAGTTCGGCTTTTGTCAGGGTAGGAGTCACAAAACTGACTACCTTCTTCAGAGATGCCTTTCTGGTGTTCATGAAATAAACACCAAATTAGAGATTATACCTTTCAGACCCAGGAGAGAGAGAAGAAATAGTTCTTAAGTGGCAAACCACATTAAGAAGTAATGGTGTAGCTGAGCCATGGTCTTCAAGACAGAATCAATTATTTATTTTTTTTTTGAAGCATTCTGGAGAGTTTATGTCTAACCTGGCTTTAAAACCTGCATACACAGTGATACCCTTTGGCATTATTTCACTACTTTGCTTAGGGGTTCCAATGGCCTTGGATGTCCTGCTGTCAAAGCAAAAGGTAAGTGTATGGTAAAAAACTCATTCCTAAATAATTTAGGATCTGGAGACACTGAACAGACAACCAAAAGTGAATGGTATTATCTCTATTAGACATATGGAAAGCTACATCTTGGAGAGATTAAACAAGTTCTTCAACACTGAGAAGCAGGATCGGGACTTAAACTCTTGTGACTCTGTAGCCTAGCCCTGTCATAACTGCAAGACTAGCTTCCTCCTGAGATAAGGAGTGCTCAAGGTAAGATTAGATTGAGAGACTGGAAAGCAAATTGAATGGTGAGCCATGTGACAAGATGTTCTTGTGAATTTTTAATCGTTGGCTCTGTGGACATGTGTGTAAGGCAATAACCTGAGGAAGTCTGTCCTACATTTTGGAAACTGTTGTAGTTTTGCAGCTCTTGAAATGAGGCTCAAATGAAAAATCTGTTCTGCAGCACACTCCCTATCATGTTCCCTCTAGATAAAGCTTTAAACCTGTCAACTTAGTGGCTGTTATTCGAGGAATTTATCCTTGGAACCAGCTGACAATATCCCTAATATTTGGCTAGAAAGAAGTCTCTTGTGGGAAAGACTAAGATCGTGCAGGCTGATAGCAAATTGATAGTTGTCTGTTTTCTTTATGCAAATTAAATGATCTGTGATTTTTCTTTTCTCCTTCACTTGGTTCATACTTAGTTTTTTCTTTTTACAACTACTAGTGTGACTTTAATTCCAGAAAACTATAAGTATGTTAACTTGTTTTTAAAAATACATAAAAATGGAATTGCTGTAGTTCCCTGCTCCATGGAACCTCCCTGGAGGGTAGGCTGGGATATTGATTCAATATAAAGTAGGACTTTGAGGAAGATTCTAAACATTGGATTCATCAGAACAGATAAACATATCTTAATTTTAAGTATATAAATGGCCTCTAGTTGCAATATTCATGTACTTTTAGTTAACAGTGCTTCCCATGTGATGGTGCTCATAAATTTCTAAGTTTCTGCTTTGCTGTCACCAGCCGTGTGAACGCTTGCAGTCCCTCTTGGTGCAAGGTAAACCAGTAGAGTTAACATCACTAGTGAAGTAGCTGAGGAGCACCCTGAAAAGCTGTTCCTTCAGCCTGAGCTCCTACTGCATCACCTATGGAAGGAGTTCACATCATCTTCCCTCACAACTCATCAAGAGGGCTGGTTCGTCTCTTGCCCTACAGTTCCTGAAGGTCTTCAAGCACCAAACTACAGGTGCATTGAGGCTTAACAATGAAGATGACTACGCAGCTAAGGGTTAGGCTCAGACACGAGCTTAACTAACTGTGTAGACACACGGTGAGTCACTGGGAAGCTTTTGAAAATCTCACCTTAAACATCCAACACAACTGCCATTAAACTCAAGTACTGACTTCGATGGAAACTGGGCTGGACCCTTAGCAAGGAGTTCTATACATGTCCAACAGATTTTACAGGGTTTGTTTGAAAATCACTTTTAACCAGGCATAATGTGCTGAAACACCATGTCTGTGTGTTTGGAATAATTAAGTGGGGACAAATGGACAGCCTTCCTTTCTCCTAAGGAAAGACAGGACAAGGGATAAAAGCTTCAGTTAAAACTAATTCACATTTTTCCTATGACTGTGGTCTAGGTCCACATCACATAACATTTCCTTCTGTTCTTTTGTTCATCTCAGGTTTGAAATGTTTCTTAACATCTGTCCAGTGTGAGGTGAAGTCTGTTTAGAAATAGGAAGGGGTTTTACTTTGATTCATGTGTTTTAAGGGCTCTGCTTCTGAACTAGAAGGAAAAGCTGAATTTTGTGCCTTGCTGTCTGTAAATTCTTGCTCCATTTTCACAGAATCATAGAATGATTATCAGCTGCCTTCATAATTCGTATGTACAAAATGGGTGTCTGATGGTTTCTGAGATTTTACTTTGCCTCTTGGGACAAATCAGGAACTGGTCTTGGTTATCAAAGCCTTTAAAATTGTGTCCAGTTGTGAAATCTGGGGAAGAAATCACTTTGAAAATTTAGGAGCTGGTGTGTTGTTTTGGACAGTATTATGAGTCTTAAGGTGGGTTATAGGTATCCTAAAAAGTCTAATTCAATGCTTGTATTTGGCCTTTACCTACCTGTACCGTCAGAAGGCCCATACCTAGCAGCAGCTTCTCTCACGGTTATTTGTTCACCCCTTTTCTAGTTTGTAATTTGCACATGGTGAGTTGCTAAGTCTTTCCTTGGATCTCTCTGCATGTATCATGTATCATTAAACAACCATTATTAGGAACATACACTGCCCCACTTACTGCATGTATGGCAGCTGTGCATTGCTCTACCTTCCCCTTTCATATTTAGAACAGAGCTGCACCTATGCATCCGTGAAACACCCAAATGCAGTAGCACTGCTGGTAAGGAGCTGTGAAAGAACCTGTTTGCTGATGAATTTACATGAAAAAAGGAACAGCATTTTCCATGGAATGTATAAGATATCAGCTATGTTGATGTAACCCCCTTTTTGGGAATGACAGGAATTATTTTATCTACCACACATGGATTTAGAGCTAAGAGAGACAGCAACTATCCAGGGTTGAATATCCAGAATAAGAAATCAATAATGATAAATAGCACAGAATGATTTTCACATGCAGATTATCAGTTTGGCAGGGAGGAAACCTGAATAGGATGTCGATTCACCAGCAGGACATGGAGACCCCTTATGGGACTGTAGCCACTGCATTAGTACTGCCAGATGAAACTGAGGGAAGGAATCTCAGAGCTTTACACTTTCCTCTATTTCCATCCTTTTCATGGTAATGGCGAAATTGCCATGGACTTAAAAAGGCAGAAATATTAGCATCCGATGGACTACTGATATGATCCTGATGGTAAATGTCCTGTAAGGAAGGGAGGTGTGCATGGGTGGCTTGATTCTCATCTGAAAAGTGCAGATTTTGTTATCCTCCAGTGTAATTAGGCCTGATCTCCACAATTAAGTGAGACAGATACATATGCCTGTGTAAGACTACATACGTACCTTTCAATCTCTATGCAATATCAGGAAAACATGTATCTTTGTATAACCTCTAGCTGGTTTGATAGTGAAAACAATATTTTATGCCATGACAATCCCAATTCCATAGTCGACTGCACAGTCATTTAACAAATCTTTCACAAGCAGGAGATCTCTTTAACAGAACTGTCCCTTTCTCTCCCTTTTGCTGTTGCTTTAATATGCTGATGAGACCAAGCGAGCAGTGAACTTTAAATTATTTAAAAGTAATTTCAAACACTTAAGAGCATTTGAAAGTCAACTGCTTTGTAAGCTGTGCTGAGGAAAGGTCTCCCAGTTAGTCCAGAGCAGTTGTGGGTTTGGGTTTTGTTGTTGGGGTTTTTTTGCTGTCATTTCTGTCCTGTTAATTTAAGCAGAAACTGTAATTAGATGTAAGTGGTCTTGTTCCCACAGAAATGAATGGCAGCATCTGGAGAGAGACAACCGTTCCAAATGCTTTTGGCTACCGGCTCTCTACAAGTTAGCAGTATGGAGCAAGGGCCGGAATCCAGACTTCTGTCGGCCTAATTTTATATCTGTGGAAGCACAACACTAAATCAAATGTTCAAATGCCGGGCCATGATGGTTGTAGGACAGAGTACATTCCAGACTTTTATGTTGCCTACTCCTTTTGGGAGGCCAATCCTCACTGCATCTCTGGGTGGGATTGGATGCATTTCTCTGAATGAGCAGGGCTAGGAAACTAAAGGATGCTGGGGCAAAGGTGTTGGGGGGGTTTCTTTTCTCCCTTTCCCTTTTCCTTTTCGTTATCCAGTTTGACAGTATCTGAGCTCTGCTGCCTCAGACAGGAGCACGTCTGTATTTGTAAACAGTAATTGAGTTAAAAGATGTTTTATGTCAGAACTGAGCTCATTTCTTTATTTGCTTTCTCTGCAGAGGGGCTGCTCCTGTACGGAGGTGTGGCTGCTGCCGCCACAAGTGTCTGCCTCGGAGCTCTGGGTCTCTGCAAGGTCACACAGCTCCTTATCGCCACCAAAATATGTCTTCAATGAGCCTTTATCGTAATCAGCACCAGGGTGCTGCATTTTTATCAAACTTTGTCCCCTAAAGGAGAATCAGACTTTGAAGCTGATTTGGGAGCAAATATTTCCATTCAGCCATCCCAGTTAATTGAAAAGGGATGAATTCTTTCCTTTCTTTCACTTTTTAAACTTATCATTCTTGTTATGTTCAGTAGTAACTTGCAATCTTTCAGAAACATTTTCATCTCTGGCCAACCACCATATGCAGCTAACTTTACCTTGTACCACATGGCATTCCAACTTCAGTCACTTTATAGAATCATAGAATTATAGAATGTTTTGGGCTGGAAGGGACCTTAAAGGTCATCTAGTTCCAACCCCCTTGCCATGGGCAGGGACACCTCCCACTAGACCTGGTTGCCCAAAGGCCCATCCAACCTGGTCTTGAACGCTTCCAGAGATGGAGTATTCACAATCTTTCTGGGCAACCTGTGCCAATGTCTAACCACCCTCACAGTGAAAAATTTCTTCCTGATCTCTAATCTAAATCTACCCTCAGTCATTTTGAAACCATTACCCCTCATCTTATCACTTGATACCATGTGTGACAGCTACATATGCAGGACAAATGTGATGGCACTTCTAAGTGTATTTTATTAAACTTTCTTACCCTGCAAAACCAATTCTTTCTTGGTTTACCTTGCTGGCACTGATGGTACCGTAGTCTCCACCCTGCTTGGTGCTGTTCTCCAGGACTGTGTCTAGTTTCTTTAAAATATGCAAAGGGAGGAGGACAGAATTTAGCCTGAATTTTTTTAGAGCTGCCTGAAAGATTTACAGGAGTGGTTCCCATGAGACTAATGGGACTTGTGGATCTAAACCCTTTCAAACCTCTCAAATCTCTGACTTTTGCTGTTATGGAGGCATGAATGATGGCCCAATAAATGAGGGGAATTGAGATTTGCAGTTGAAGAGTTGTCTCAAACTTACTGATGTATATAAAAGAAAATATAGTGTTTCTTCCCCAAAGCCAGGGTGCTTACCCTGAGTGCAGAATGGAAGTCTGAGCATTTACAAGTAAATCTGTTATTCAGTATGGGGAATTAAATTAAATTATTCATCCTTTAAGAAATTTAGGAATGTCTGACTCTTCTTTCCTCGATAATTTCCGTAATACAGTGGTAAAGTAACTTCAATCTTGTCACATGGCTAAGGTTCAGTGGTGTCTTTTCTCTGTACATTTGACACTGTTGACTGTGTACATAAAAATATTATGCACTCATAAATATGTATATTCTGTGGACAGTAATTCATGTTGTTGGATTTCAAGAATAATCTTTCTATCACAAAATAATATTTTTATGCCTGGCTTGGCAGACAGTAGAAATCTATTTGGTGTTAACTAGAAATCTATTTGGTGTTAGAAGCTGCCCTCTTTTCTCCCTGTCTAGGACATGCCAGTAGTTCTCTGTAAAAATTCATGGACCTCTGTATTTTTCATAAATGCTCAATTTTATTTCTTTGTCTTCTGGTTGTTCACTATGATTAATGCCTGTAGAGGAAGCCTAGGTGGCCTTTTTTCAATTCCACTCAGCATTTGCATTCTACTGCTATAATTTGGATTTTTATTGTGATCACTGTATTTGGCTCTTCCTATATTTTCTATACTTTCCTACTAGACCTTCTACAGGCAAGCAGTCTGAACTCAGGGTTCCTATCAATGTTATATTTTGGAAAGAAAGGGGTTTTTTTCTTAGTATACATCCAGATACAACCAGCCACATAACAACAAGAAGCCCTGCTGTCTTCCAGTTTGGTCTTTTTCTAACGTTAGCGATGACAATCCGAAGATGTCTGATCTTGACCAGCATTTGCAAGGCCTACTTAATGATCTATGAGACTCCATGATCACAAAGAGGAGAAAGAGTAGTTGTTTAGGTTTTGGTTTTGGTTTTTTTTTGTTTTTTGGTTGTCAAAAGACTAACAGTTGCTCATTTTAAATTATTCCCTTAACACAAATGTTATTTGGATGGGGATGTAACCTACATGAATTACTGCCTTTGTTTAGTGTGAGCTAGATAGGCTCATCCAAACCCCAATCTGTCACTTGCCATTTCTTCAGGCATCACCATCATATTCTGGTGGAGGCTGATTGTGAAGGGCAGGAGAAGACTTTTGGTGATGATAATTTAGACTCCAAGAAAGGAGAGATGATCTAGGTGACTAGACTCTTAATTATTGTTTTAATGTTATGGTCTGAGTTTCTCTGTGAATGGGGTTTTTCTTTGTTACTTGGTTAGCGATTTAATTGTCTCTTTCCAATTGTCTGACAGGGAAAGTGGAGAACTGGGGTGAGATACATAGGGGATCCCTTGTACACTTGCTGAGAAGGACAGCAGCTGTAAGAGCCCTGGCCGTTCGTGCTGTCAGAGCAGATGTGCTGCCAGAAGCCAGAGATGCAGGAATCCAGATGCTGCTGCAGAAGAGGTTTGCCAGACTCCAGTGCAGCCTTACACAAGGTAGGTAGAAGGTGGCCTGAAGCCTTCTTGAGGCCCTGTGGGCTCAGGCTCAGTCATATCATGGCATCCCACCTGCTAGGCAGTTGGGGGAGAGGAGGAGTGTGGAGAAGCACCTGAACTGTGATCTCAGCCTTTGAGGCTTCACAAGCAAAGTGATCTGAAATTACTTTTGCAAACAAACTTTGCTCTATTAAAGAATTTCCTGGGATACCATAGGTAGGTGTCTCTAGCAGGTATTAGCATTTTATGATGTGTCACTTCATTCTCGGTCCTTTGTCTAGACCAAATATTAATAATTTGCTATAAATACAGTTCCTGCTGATTTTGTCTGTGGTGCTGTAAAACCTGCCCGGTTCAGGACATCTCTTAGTCCTGTTTGATTGTCCCCTTTTGTTGTAAATGTGACAAAGGAAGTGTAAGGAAGGCTGGACAAAACCAGGATGGCAGAAATATCTCCAGTCATTCTCAGCTGTAGCCTGCACTCCATACCAAATCCTTGTGGGTAGTAGTTAAAGTGCTGCTGATAACTGAATAGAAGAGACCTCCTGGGTCACAGAGTTAGGTCACCTCCTGACTCATACATTGATGAAGTGCCACTCATAAACAGATCAAGGTCCATGTTAATCCTAGCTGGGGTTTGTTTTCTTGGGTGAAAGAGGAGAGCTGTCCTGATAGTGCACTTAGCCAGGCAACTCCATACCCTCCCTGATCTTACACTTTGAAACCTTCCTTTAATTTCCAGACTACGTAAGATCAAAGTTCTCTTATGCTCATGTGCATTACTGTCCTTTAACTTCAGTAGTTTCTAACTCCAGGCATTAAATCCACTGATTTATTTACAGCAGATCTAGCTCCTCACAGCCTTGTTTTGCTAAGGCTGAAAAATTATTGTTTATGTTCTGTCTTGCCCCATCAATCCCTGTGACAAAGCACGAGCCCACTTCTCAAGGAGTTATCTGATATCTGAGGCTGCTTTAAAAAGAAGTCACTCAGCTTTTCTCTCCACCAGGTCTTGCATTATTCCCTGAACAAAGCCACTTTGGTCTGCAGAGAGTCTAGAATTCGGCTCAATGTCAGAGTGACATCCAGTGGAAGAGTGGTAGAGCATCTCTCTAGCACACCCACCTGGCAAAACCTTGGTTGTCACTGCTTTAAATTTATTTTATTCTTGCTCCACTGAGCAGGGCAAAAACTTGCCAAAGTCAACATGTGACGAATGAAATGGCTTTCGTTGTAAGACCTGTCAATACACTTCAGCTTCCTTACAATAGAAGGGTGACTCCTTTGACGTCTGGGACTTGCACCTGTCCTCCTTCTGAAAGCAATACATTCTCGATATGCTGAAATGCCACTCTTAGGAAATCAACAGAGTTAATCTATTGGGAACACTAAGGTCTCAGGGCCAGCTGTTCAGCTTTTCTTAGTATCATAGCTCCATTGATCTAAAGCAGCTCTGATGATACACACTGACTGCTCATACCAGATAAAATCCCTTTCTTTAGGTATTTTGTGAAAGGAGAATGGTGATTAAGACTGATCTAGGAACAGAACAAAATGGATTATCATAATAAGTAATAACTAGGAAAGGGGAGGTCCCCATAGTTTGGCCATTTAATATTTGACTTTAAGTGGGAAGGGGTGAGAGGGAGCAAGAGGTGCTCTGGGTTTTTCTGCCTGTATTAAATATGTGGTGGGCAAAATAAACCTTTATTTCCCACTTCCATCTGGTTCCCACATGACCTTTTTTTCCCATGAGCCACCAGCATCAGTTTCTGAGACTGTTCCCTTCCCCGACTTACGGGGTTTGGCGACCAGGTTTTTTCATTCAATGGGTTGTGATGACTCCTGATGGTGGGCAGGCAGCAGTTGTTGCTTCAACCCTGTGGTAAGCAGAAGGTGAAATATCAGTTATTGACCCCTTCACTCTGATGAGTCTTTAATTTTTTTTAATTCTCCAAAGAAGGTGTTTAGTTTGTGGATCCTGGAGAACTTGTGGGATGTTGGGAGAAGCTTTGACCAGGAAGATTTTCCCCCATCTCTTCCAAATGTCTTAGAGGCAAAAAAGAGAAGAGCTTAATTCACTTGAAGAAGCAGCAAGTGTTTAAGGTAATTTGAAATTCTTTATCTGTCCGTATTCTTGACAGCAATCAAGCACAATAGAAAATAAATAAATAAATTAAATTCCCGTAGCCATGGAAGCACACTTTAGATCAGATTTCTATTTGCATGCTTCATACATATACATAAAACATATTTCATGTACCAAGTTAAATAATGCACAATACTTAAAGTATTCTTACTTTTTATCCTTTGGTTATTGTAATTACAAGTAATTTTGTGAAGGATTTTCTATTTTTAAGAAATCACACTTTTGTACTTGATCCAGCTAACAGGATTTTCTTACATTACTTCATAAAGAGACCATCTTTAAACTTCTAATGTTATTTCTTATTCATTAGTACATATGCCTGTAGGGTATGTTCATAAATGGGTTAAAGTTACAAAGTTATGCTTATAAAAGCTCATGGTAATTTGGAGTATCAGGAGGATTTATTAATTTTGAAATCTTAAAAGAGCAAAAGCTAAAATGAGATTGGATTAAGTATATTCTTGCATGCAGTTATTCTAAACACCCTTAAGGACCGCAGACTAACTTACAGAGGACATTATGCAAATATGAATATATCTCCAAGTGCCTCATAGGCTTGCTGATGTAATATTTTACATGGTTAGTTAAGTACATCAAGTAAAAGGTTTGACCTTGATATACTGTAAAAGGTACTTATCCCACAACACCCAATTGTTTTCAGTGCCATTGTGAAATATATCACTCAAACGTGCAAACAATTTTGTGCGTAAATCTCATTAAATGTAGCTCCAGCAGCCAAACAGCTGTCCACAATAACTCCGTCTCTTTAGAAGACCAAAGAACTGCTTTATAATTTATCTTTATCAAAATGCCGTTTATATTTATCAACAGTAGCAGGCTGTACTTATGTAGTGAGCTGACAATTTCTTATGAGGACAAATGTAGTTTCTGGGTTTCTTACTGGCACCTGTTCTCATTACACAGTTCAATTTTAATTTTTTTTTTTTTTTTTTGGAGGACATACAGAAGGTGGAAGACTACAATGCCCTAAAGTCAAATGCTGTTTTGGGGAAGGAAAACAAGTTCCAGTTTTGATCTCAGCTTGGAATTTCTGCAAATTCTTGGATTTACTTTCCTCTTTGATTATGCAGCAATAAGCTTGACTATAGGGACTTAAATGTTACATTTTCCTGCATCTTCGCTCCTTCTGCCCCCACTTCCTTCCTTATATATATGTGTGTGTATTTATACATATATATATTCTATTGAGGTGGTAATGAAATAGAATAGAAAAATGGATTGCTAAATATTGTGTGTTATCTTTTCTGTATGTGTATCTGAAGGGAAGATTGGCTGATGTGGCACCTGCAGATTACTTTAGGGTAAATCCTTGTTTGTTCTGCTTAGCATTTTTGTGGTTATCACTAACTGAACTGGAGGGAGAGACTCTGTAGATGGATGGAGTAGGTGTGGATTCTTTATATAAATCAGATGGAAAAAACAGATATTCAGTCTTGCACGCCAAGACGTCGGCCCCCTTCTAAAGCCTGTAACATATCGAGCAGTTCCTGTGGGGTTCAAGCAGTAAAGAGTATAATCTCTCTCAAGTACCTCTGAAGTGACCAAAGTGCACCTAAAAATATTTATGGTGCATTATGCTGGACTGTAAATACCTAATAAGAATCACCATTCTTGTGTGGTGGTTTGGCAGTGACCAAATAGTCGGGGGTGTAACAATATATAAAAGCATAAATAAGTAATGCAGTTTCATTGAGGTGATGTTGATGGTGTAGGACATCACACTCCGGAGTAGTAGTTTTTTTATTAGGTTCATCTTAAGCAAATGACAAATTAGCTGTTAAGTACTACTGAGAATATTTCATTAGTGTTTGTCAGCTAGCTGGGAAAACCGGACCTGCTGCTCGTGGCACAGAATGAAACATTATCGCAGAAAACAAGACCCCAAAAGAGTACAGACTTGTATGAGTAAGAGCTATTTCCGTGACTGCCTGCCATGTTGTGGTTTTGCTCAGTGGAAAAAGCAAATTATTTCCATATCAGATAAATGACTCTTAGCTCTTCTATACAGTAGGATGTTACTTTCAAAACTGAGGTTGTATTTTGTGGGAAAACATCATGTCTTGGATCCATTTGGCTTTGGTATCTCTTGTTTTGAAGGTTATGTCCCCTGAGAGGAGAAGAGTTTGGAGGCAAAACAAGTTTGAGAAATTACATTCCTCTCTGAGTCTTATTTGTAAGTAAGCCTGTAATGGGTAGTATCATCAAATAGAATCAGAATGGTTTGGATTGGAAAAGACCTTTAAGATCTTAAAGTCCAATTGTTAATTCGGCAGAACCAAGTCCACCACTAAACCATGACCCCTCAGCACCACATCTACACATCTTTTAAATACCTTCAGGGATGAGGACTCCACCACTGCCCTGGGCAGTTTGTTTCTTTCCCTTTTGAGGAAGAAATTTTTCCTCATGTCTAGCCTAAACCTCCCATGGTGCAACTTGAGGTCATTTCCTCTTGTCCTATCACTTGTTATTTGGGAGAAGAGACTGACCCCCACCTCGCCACAGTTTCCAAATTGTTGTAGAGAGCAAATGGATTGCTCATGTTTGCCTAGCAACTGAAATGAACCCATTTCTTTGCCACAAAGACACATCCAAAGGTACATGTCAGTATGTCCCGAGTAGAGAATAAATGGAGTAGAACAGCCATGTATAGATACTCTTCTCCTTGTCTCTCTCCCTTCTGCAGACCTATTTCTGTGTTCACATGAGTAATTCTGGATATTCATTTCTTCTGTTGGCTATATGTCACCAGAGTAAGCTTGCTAGCTAAAGGATAATGAAAAAACCTACATTTTGGGTAGGCTACAGACTTCTTTTGCTTTCACTTGGAAAATATAATTACTACAAAGGGTGATTTTACTGAATGCAGAAGTTACCACTGGGATCTGTGAGGACGTGGTGCCTCTGAACAGAAGCTTCCATCTCTGCAGGAGTGGACGTTAATAAGGAATGGGACTGATCTTTAATGAAGTCTAGTACTTGAAGTAATATACCACACACATCGTAATTTAGGACCTGATTCCCAGAAGTGTGGTATTTGGATAAGCAGTTGGGTGCCTTGTGAATTTACAAACACAATTAAACAGATTAGGTTAGGCTGGTAACTTGCTGGAAATATTTCTCAGTTCCTTTTGGCATCTGTCTGCAACTTTGGTCTCCGAGAAACCTGCCTGAATGTGTCTTAATTCTGCGTGGTGTTCAAAAGTACTTCTTTACTTAAGATGAGTTAATTAAGTAGGTTCTTAGTTATGCATTTTTTAATCCCCATGTACTGCTGTGTGTGAGCACACTACATTTATCCTTTTTATCTACTAAAACCTCATAAAGAACAAAAAAGTCACTATTAATAGATTCATAATGCACACACATGCAGTACAGTATGTATGCACATAAAGCAGCAAAGTGACATTCCTCCATCCAGATCTGATACATTTTAAATTTAGATGGTTGGGGTAAAAATACCACTGGAAAGATAACTTATCACACTACTGGAGATAGCTATTTTTTATTTTTCTTTCCCCCCAGTGTTAAGTGTGTGCACATGAGCTGTAATAATCAAAACAAAGCAAAAATATAGATCTCAACATGAGAATAAGTACAACACTGTTCTTCAGGGTCCTACAGAATGGTATTAAGGGATCCTGTGTACATTCAATTTTCTCACTTTCAAGATGATTGGAGAGGGAGAGATCTTGGTTTTGAACCAAAGTAGAAAACTGCAGGGTGAAGAATGACATTCTTCTACCTATGTCAGAGAGGCAACACAGCTTAGTCTATGTGGACCTGGGTGGAAAGCCACAAGACATGGGGTAGGTGAACCCCAGACATACATAGCTGAGTAAGTGAGCATATGTGTATATATGCCAGGCAGACATATACAACTTCACTAGTTATCCTGTGGTTCTGGTGGGAAGCAAAGATGCTTTTAGGGTACAACTCAGTTGCCCAGGTTTTGATAGCTACTTTAAGAAAAAGTTAATTGCTCCCTATACTCCACTGGTTTTATTGACTGATCTGCAGTGGCTTTAGAGACAACCCAGTGTAATTAGCTTAGATGTAGCCATGTACATATAGGCAGATGAAACATATTGCTGGCATCTAATGCTGGCTGTATAACTGACTTATTCTTATAGTCTTATGATCCCTCCCATCTTCTGCTTATCCTTTATGTTGTTACTTTGAATTGGGGTTCACCTCTAGCACTATACGAAATATGACATGATGCAGATTCCAGCTGGGCTTTCTTGATGTTGCTGAAGTACAAATAATATTTGCATAACCCTGCTTGACTGTGTCCAGAGAAGGGCCATGAAGATGATCCAAGGGCTGGAACACCTCTTGTATTAGGACAGGCATTCAGCCTGGAGAAGAGAAGGCTCCAGGGACACCTTATAGTGGTCTTCCAGTTCCTAAAGAAGACCTACAGGAAAGATGGGGAAGGACTATTTACAAGAGTATGTAGTGATAGGATGAGGTGTAATGGTTTCTAACTGAAAGCGGGTACGTTTAGATTAGTTATGCGGAAGATATTATTCCCTAGATATAAGGAAGTGAAATTCTTCACTAGGAGGGTGGTGAGACACTGTAAAAAGATGCCCAGAAAAGTTGCAAATGTCCTCCTTGGAACACTTCCCTCCTTGGAAGAGTTCAAGGCCAGGCTGGATGGGGCTTTGAGCAACCCGATCTAGTGGGAGGTGTCACTGCCCATGGCAGGGGGTTTGGAACTGTATGATCTTTAAGATCCCTTCCAACCCATACCATCCATGAGTTCTGAGTGAACTGGCAGATGCAGTCGCCAAGCCACTCTCAATAGTATTTGAGAAGTCCTGGCAGTCAGGTGAAGTCCCCAGTGACTGGAAGAAGGGACATGTTACACCTCTCTTTAAAAAG
>JAAGNO010014208.1:0-11975 GCA_033439905.1 Ceryle rudis | reverse complement strand
AGCAGGGTGCTCAGAGCCCCGGCCAACCTCCCCTGCAATGGGGCCAGGGATGGGGCAGCCACCACCTCTCGGGGCAGTGTCCCTGTGGAATGTGGGGTGCCTGATGCTCATGTTGCAGCCATGGGCGATGGCTCAGGCAGTGAGCAGCAGTCCCACGGTGGCCATGGCTTTGTGCCTTGGCCAAAGGGCACCACCTTCAGCAAGAGCGTGGAGGGGGGGGGGACCTGGCAGCCATCAACAGGGAGTTGAGCTGCTCTTCATTTGTGGGGTGACCCCCCCCCAGCATAGCTCAACAGCAGAGAAGGGCGAGGAGGGGCCATCTCTGAATCCCCTGGATGCTGATGGAGGCCAAGGAGCCTCCTCCTCCTCCAGTGCTGTCACTCTCGAGCGAAGGAGCTGTGCCCTTATTAACTTTCTACTCTTCATAATCATATGCCGTTATGTGCATTCACCGGGAGCCCTTTGGCCTTAACGACCTCGCTGGAATAACCATGCAAAGGAAAAGGAACCTTCGGGGCCTTGAGCTGCCCATAATTGCAACCCCCAGCCGTAAACACGAGCGCGATGGGGATGCAAATGCCGGGCGGCGGATGGGAGCAGGTCCGGCTCTGCACGGGAGCAGGAGTGGGAGCAGGGGGCTGCAGCTGCCCTGCGGTGTTGGAAGAGGCAGAGGCGGGGAATGGCTTTTTTCTTGCTTTCCTGCCCGGGACATGGGGCGTGCAAGGGTTTGGATAGATGGACAAAGCAGCCGTGGTTTCCCACATGGCCCCAGTTCTTATCCGGGTTAATAACTGGGTGTCGGGTGACTTGTGAAAGCAGCCACTCCATTAGAAATGCTAATGCTGGCTCCAGCTTCTCCCCTTTCCCTTGCTCCACATCTCCCAGATCTTGATGCTAAATCAAACACAAAACTCCCCAGCTCCTAGTCCTTCTCAGAGCCCCCCAACAGCCCCCACTGCTGCCTCCCTCCTGCTTTGCAGCCCATGCCCTTTGCAGGACAGAGCAGCTGGGGAGAGAGGGCTGGGGAGACCGACCCTTGGGGTGGTCCGGAGGGACTGGGACCCTGTGGGGAGCAGCCCTGGCCAGCAGCACCACCCAGCCCATCATATCTCCTTTCTCCTCTGAGCCTCTTTTGCTGCCTGACCCCCCTGAATCCCAGCCCACGGACCCTGTTCCCTCTATGGTCTGGTGGTGGGAGAGCCCTGGGGTCCTTTGCACTGGTTGGAGGCCTTCCAGTCATGGTGCTGGGCTCTTGCCCTGGTGCGAGGCTGACTGGGGGCAGGAGGAGATGCTCGGGGCTGCCCAGGGATGCTCCGGCCGGGATCGGGGCTGCGGCAGGGCCCGGTAAATCTCCGTGATGTTTCATGTATCAAGCTGTAATTAGGAGCAAAGGGCAGGGGGGTGCAAAGGAGCATTAATAAATTATCTTCCTTGTTGTTAATTGACGTGTCTCAGAGTCAGCCGATCGTTGAGCCGAGGGCTTGGCTCCCCTTCCAGGCGCATCACAGGCTTGTTACTGCCATCATTAGCATATTCAGGTTTCCCTGCTTAAAGCCAATTAGCTCCTGGCCAGGCCTGATTGGGGAGCCGTGGCCTCATTTACACATTTTTGAATTGGTGAAAGAATCAAAAATAATGGAGGCAGGCCTGGGATGGAAAGTGCCTGGGGGCTCTGCCTGCTCGGGGAGGTGCTGGCAGGACCTGCTGCCTCCTCTGAAGGGGCAGTGGGGATGGAGAGGGGGAATATCACAGTAATTAGGAATAAAAAGGAACATGGCCTAATTTGCTCCCGGGCGAGTTCAGCTCTCCGTGCCTTGCACTGAGTTTCAACAGATGCCCCGATGCTTCCTCCTGGAAGAGGAGGTGATGGAGGGTGCCGGGGTGGGGGGCAAGCACAGCTGCCCACACAAGGACCCCACCCTGCTTTGGGGACCCCTCAGCAGCCAGGGTCTCCTTGGTAGAGCCAGGAGCAGGGACAGGAGGCTGGATCAGTCCCTCCCAACATCCCATCCCAGCATTGCTGCTCTCCCGCTTCCCAGCAAAGGTGCTGCTATTTTAGCTGCCCTGAAGGGAAAGGTCGGTATCTTAAATCCTACATAACTGGTTCCAGTTTAACAACTTCATAGCTGCTGTGCAGCCACAAAGGCAGCCTTGTCCAGCCGGGTGAGATAAGCCTGTTGGGGCGATTCATATGCAGATCCGGGTGGTACCGGGTGTCTGCTGGGAGAGGATAAATCTGTCCCAAGCCTTGTCCCCATCTCCTGGTTCCAAACTGTTTTACATTTACACAAAAAGGGTTCTGTCCCCCATTGAGCCCCGTCCCGGGCAGCCTGTCACCCTGCCTTTGAGGGAGGAGGTCCCCTGGAACCGTAGCTGGATGATGCTGGGTGTCCCTGCCCAGACATGGCTGGGCTGGGTGAGCGGAGCTGTCACCGCCTCTAAGTTGGGCTGGCCTGCCCGGTTTTGTCCCCCGTCGCCCATCTTAGTGCCTTGAAAGAGTCACTTTCTTTGGCCCTGCAGAAAACTCTCACCCATATCCCCTCCGGCAGAAATCCCCTTGCCTTTCACTTGCTTTTGTCCAGGGTTTTTTTTGGTCAGTGCTCATTTTTTTTTCTGATCATAATGGAGAGGTTTTTCTTCTTCCCCCTTTGCCACTTTTTGGTGGTCACATAGAACCTGCAAGCCCTGATGCGGGTGGCACCCATCACCCACGCCTCTGCTGTGTCCAGGATTTTGGGGCCTCCTTTCCCCTTCCTAGCACAGGTTGAATCTGCATCTGTGGTAAAGATACCGCCTGGCATTTGGGGTTGGGGGGTGAACTGCGGGAAGAGCCTGTCCCACACACGTGAGCGGGGATGCTCTCAGGCTGGAGACCTGTTTATCAGCCAGGTTGTCCTCCAATGGGGACATCCATCACTTTATGCTCTCAGCTCGATGCTGGGAGTTCTCCTTCTTCGTCTGCAACAAAAATCTTCCTGGAGTCGGGGAATCGTGAGCCAATTAACCCTGGAAAGTTCTGCCAGCCTGGATTTTTTTGAAGTCTGCTTTGATGACCTGCCTGCTACGGCCGTTAATCTGTGTTTAATGCGGCTTTCTGCATTTTTAGCAGGGCTCTCAGTTAGTGCATCTTGCTACCTCAACAGAGGAGGTAATTTATCTAAATGAGGCCCCCCCCCCCTCCCCGGGAGCACATCCCTAATCTGCAATTTCCCATTGACTATAATAGAGGGGAGGTCCCGGGGAGGTCCAGCAGCCCTTGGAAAGGCATCTTGGCTGAGAGCAATTAGGGGATGTTACCAGGGGGACCTTCAGCTCAGCCCTCGGTGACTGGTAACCGCAGCCCCGGGTCAGGCCGGCCAGCAGTACTGAGTCCAGGGTGGTGCAGCCGTGATCACCCACTAGGTACCACGGCTTGGAGGGTGAGAGGAGGATGGTGGTGGGTGGGAAGGAAAACTTGGTGAAATCATGAGCAAAACAGCTCCTGGGAGGCTTGGGAGGATATGGTGGAGTTTTCCATCCCTCTCGGTGATTTTGTGGTTTTTGTTAAGCGTTAACAGCTCTGCATGTTGAGTATGTCTATGTAGGAAACCCCCTTTCTGCTGCCTCTCAAATGCTAGTTGTTCTATCAGTTTAACAGAAAAGTAAAAGAGTTTTATTTCTCTGCTTGGGCACATGGTCTCCTCTTGAAATACAAATGTTCTCCAAGGCTGTCACCTCCCTGTAGGTGATGCTTAACATCAGTGATCTCCAGAGGTCCCTTCCAACCCCTACTGTTCTGTGATTCCTGAGGTGTTTTTCTTAAGGTCAGTAAGAATTAACTGTAAATTTAATTAAAGTTTCCAATGCTTGCACTAAAGCTGAGCTAACAGAAGCCTGGTCTGCTCCTTGCCAGTTTAAGCCAGCTCTGGAGGGAGACAGGGGTTATCAATAATTAACTGGGGTAATTTAGGGGGAAGTATTAGGGAGTTAATGAAAATGTGAAATAGTGTAATTATCTTGATGATCCTGCTCTGGCAGAGGGGGTTGGACTCAAAGATCTCCAAGGTCCCTTCCAACACCTGACATCCTGTGATCTTGCAGTAGCTGGGAGTGATCGAGCTGCTGAGGAAGATGAGGCATTGGACAATTCACTTCTCAGTGGGGTTCCCAGTGCGGTCCTGGGATGAAGTTGGGTCCCTGCTCCTCCACCCCAACCCTAGTGGCTGGTGAATCTAATGGTCTAAATCCAGGGGGTTTAAAGATTGAGAGTGTAAACCAAGGTAGGGGCGTCCAGCCCACAGGGCCTTGTGCCTCTTTCCTTCCTGTTGGATGTATCAGAGCCCACCCAAGGGTCCACCCAAGTGCTGGCTTGCAAAGCTTATGGCTCTGATGGACCAGCCTTGGAGGGTTTTGGATGGGGTGCCACAGCCCCACTGCTGTACCTGCTGGTGGGACCAAGTATGGGGCTGTGCCATTATTAATTACACTTTAATTAAGTTCAGGATGATGTGGTTGGCTGTAATTAAAGGCGGTGCTGTTACTGTGTGCTGAGGAGCCCTTGGTCATCAGGATGAGTGGAGGGTACTGCTGGGTGAGTGAGGATCTTCTGGTCTCTCAGCAGTGAGTGGGGTCCTAGGGGTCCTTTTAGAGATGGCCTTGGGACCGTGGGGCTCTGCCTGGCCCTTGCTGTCCCCTTACAAAAAGGAAGAGGGGGCTAAAATGGCTTTTATTAAAATGTTTGAGCAAAACGTGTGCTGGGACATCCAGCCTCACGTCGTTCTTCGTTGTCGCTGCGTCATCGCTGTCGGAGAGCATCGCTGGGTCAGGGGTCGCTCACGGGTTTCCTCTCTGGTTGACGTCCTTGGGAACACAGTGATGGCAACTGCAGAAAACCCAAACCCTTGTGTTTTATGACAGCTGAGCACCACCAGGAATTCCTGAGCATGGGTACAATGGGTGCTGGTTTGGGGAAGCACAAGCTGAGAAAACTGGTGTTTCGGTTTAACACTCGCTCCCGGGGCTCTGGGATCACGTCATCCCAAGTGTGCGCTGTTTGATAATAAACATTTTTATTGCCCGTGGAGGAGAGGGACTGATTTAGGTCTTAAGCCCCTGTTTGCTGAGAGGGGGCTTGGGGTGGGCAAGCAGCACGAGGAAGGAGGCGTTGTGTAGAAATCCTGGTGGCATCTGGGGAAATGCTGCAGAAAAACCTCGATGAGTCACTCGATGAGAAGCTGAGCGAAGCATCTGGGCAAACCCTACGGCAGGTTTCTCTCTGCAATTAGAGTCAAACATGCTTGGCTGGCAGGGGGAAGCCCAAGCAGCAGGTTGGAGATGCACTAACAGCAGCATTTGGAGATGGGCGGTTGGTTTTTGTTTCATGGCAGGGAGAGGATGGGGTGTGGGGTGCAAGGGCCCAATCCTGGTTTGGGAAGGCACTTCCCAGTGGAAATCCTGCAGTCAGCCCCTCTGCTGAGCATGGTAATTTGGAGCAAGGGAGAAAAAGGTGCTGAAAGTGTTGGGGAAACTGTTCACTGCTGCCCCAAGATGTACCCCAAAAGGGCATCCCATCTGTCTGGGCATGGCTGGTGCCAAAGAGAGGGACCAGGCTGCCAGGCAGGGACACCAAGGAGAAGTGGCAGCTCTGAACATGCTGGCACCATCAAAAAAAAAAAAAAAAAAAGTGGTGGTGGGAAGCCACAAGTGGCTTTTGCCTCTTGTTTGGGGGAGGGAGCTGTGCGGGGCCCAGCATCTCTCGCAAATGCTTTTAATAAAGTGTTCTTTCCTGCGTCCAGGGGAAAAAAAAAAACCCAAACCAAAACCTCAAGCCTTTTCCCATTACATAAGGAACAGATGCTGTTGGGCAGAGCCCTGGCTTCCCCACAGCACAGCCCTGGATGCTCTGGGGCCCGTCCCCTCCCGCTGTGGGGACCCCACTCCCTGCCGGGCACAACCCTCTGGTGCCAGCGCTCCAAGCAGCGGGATGAGGATCCCTGAAACACCCTGTTCTGCCCCAAAGTGCTGTGCCAAGAGCCAGCCCTGCTGCCAGCAAGGGAATCGTTGTGGGGCAGCAGCAGCTCGGGGTGGTTCTGTGTGTCCAGGAGCCACGCTGGTGCTGTGCCCCCCAGAACCTGTGAGCTGCCTCCTGACCAGACTCATGGTCTCAGCTCAGGGGACTCTGCCATTAGGGAAACCAAGTCCCTTTTTCATCAGGATGGCCAGAGGAGATGTGTCCACCCCCAAGAAGAAGGGGAACGTGAAGGGCTCTGAAGGAGCCTCCGAAGGACATGAGAGGCTCCGGGGCAGGTGCCAGTGGCAGGGAGGACTCATTCTGCAGTCCCTGGCTCTCCTCATAGGGTGACATGCCTGGGTAATTTTTCATGCAATTAATGCCTCATTAAAGTGCACGAGGGAACAATCAGGGTAGTGAATTTTACACAGCACAATGGCTGGGCCCTGAGAGGTTTTCTGCCTGGTGTTTTGTTGGTTTCTTTTTGTTAAAAAAAAAAAAAGAAACAGTCTTTTTGTGGCCTTAACTGCTTGCTGGCTGGAGACAGAGGAGGTAGGAGCCTTGGCTGGCATCTCCATCTTCAGCCACCACTTGGGCTTAGCCCCTGTTATGTGTCCCCTCACCACCCAGTGATTAGCTGTTCTGCTTTGCAACCCTGTGCAGCCAGTTGGCACCTCCAGGATATTGATCGGGGGCTGGGATGAAAACCAGCCCTGTCCCCAAAAGCACATGCGAAGGCACCAGTTGCCACCACTGAAACTCACTGGGTGTGGAGGAGAAAGGTTGCAGCTGGGGAGCCCCTGGCGTTTCCAGATGAGTTTTGGGGCTTGCTCCTGCTTGTCCCCATTGCAGCATCAGATGAGAACAGCCGTGCCCCGAGCCCTGACCGTGTCCCTTTCTCTCCCCAGGAGCCTGATGCCGAGGACGCTGGAGGGGCAGATCACGATGGAGAAGACCCCCAGCTACTTTGTCACCAAGGAGGCTCCTCGGCGCATCTACAACATGTCTCGGGACACGAAGCTGATCGTGGTGGTGAGGAACCCCGTCACCCGCGCCATCTCAGACTACACGCAGACTCTCTCCAAAAACCCCACCATCCCCAGTTTCCAGGCCCTGGCCTTCAAAAACACCAGCACGGGACTGATCGACACGAGCTGGAGCGCGGTGAGGATCGGGATCTACGCCAAGCACCTGGACAACTGGCTGCAATACTTCCCCCTCTCCAAATTCCTCTTCGTCAGTGGAGAGAGGCTTGTCAGTGACCCGGCCGGGGAGATGGGCCGTGTCCAAGACTTTCTGGGTCTCGAGAGGGTGGTGACGGACAAACATTTCTATTTTAATGAGACCAAGGGCTTTCCCTGCCTGAAGAAGCCGGAGGGCGGCAGCAAGCCCCGCTGTCTGGGGAAATCCAAGGGGCGGCCGCAACCCAAAATCGACCTGCAGGTGGTTCAGCGCCTGCGGGAGTTTTATAGACCCTTCAACATGAAGTTTTATCAGATGACAGGGCAGGACTTTGGCTGGGACTGAGCCATCCGCAGGGCACGCCGCCGTGCTGGAACCTGGGCTGCCCAGCGGTGCGCGGAGCCAGGACCGCGGTGCAGAGATGCTCGTGGCTGCCGTGGCCCAGGGATGCCCACGTTGGCCGCACCAGCAGCCTCCTCCCTTCGTTCTAATTTATACTGGACCTTTTCTGGCGAGAGACGGACCCTTCTGGAGTAGAGAGAAATATTTAAGAAATAAAACCACAGATGACCCCTCTCCCTTCCCTGACCAGATTAAATATTCTTCCATATAAATCTCACTAATCTCTATTAACTGGGACGGTCCTGGGTGGTGGGTGGGAGCGTGTGAGTGGGGGGATGGTGCGTGTCCGTGCGTGGGGACGGTACCTCTGCCATCCAAAATAAAACCTTTGGGTCTTGGGGGGTAAATTTCAGCACGGTGCGCAGGCGGCGGCTGCCGTGGGGCAGCGGTGAGGTCGGCCGAGCGGCGGACCCCACGTGCAGGGTATGTTGTGCAGGCAGAAAATAGTCTGCAGGGATTTCTTAGTTAAGGAAAACAATTAAGGGCAAGTAGTTTTGAATAAACGCCAGGTCTGGGGTTAGGGAGAGGGAGTTGCATATCACATACCTCCTTATGTTCTGGGAGTAACCCAGATGATAAAGCAGAGCGCTTCTGACTCTGAGGATGGAAATCCCCCCGGTTCACCCGAGCAGAGCGGACAAAAGCCCCAAACTCTGACCTTTCAGTTCAATAATCTCAACAGATTTTCAATTCTGCAGCTGTAGAGGGCCAGCAAGGGAGGCTGCAGAAATTAGTTTAATTGGAATTAGCTAGTTTTCCCTTAATTAAAGAAAACATTTAATTAACCTCTTAATATCTTGTTAGTGACATGTATTTGTCTCTTTAATGAGCTAATTATGTGTTTTCAAGAGCCCTCAGGCCCTGTATTGTTTGCAAATATGCTTTGGCTGTTTCTTCCATCACTGGGAGCTGATAGTCCTGCCCAGGGTGTCCTGCCCCCTGTGCCGTCACCTCTCCTCCTTGCTGCTGCTGGACGTGGCAGGTACCACTTCTGGGATGCACAACAGGCACCAGCCCCTTTCTTCTTGGTTTTACTCGGGCACGTTGTGCTTTACCCTGTGCAGCCCTCCTCGCTCCCACGCCCTGGCCGCTGGCACCTCCTTTGTGCCCCTCAGAGGTGACACTTGCTTTCTGTACTGGTGTGGAGCTGTAGCTGAGGTTCAGCAAGCTTGCCCAGTTCAGCCCCTGGGCTGGGCTGGTCGCTGCTGGGACAAGTGACATGTGTGGGGACAGGTTTAACGTGATGTCAGAGTTCAATGCAAACAGTTGCCTGTTTCTGTGCAGGCATCGTAGTGTTAGTCTGTGGGTGTGCAAGAGGCTCTGGGGACACACAGATGCCACCGGTGTGGTGCCAGAGCTTTTGACCAGTATTAAGAAACCGGGATATTGTAAAAGAATAGTAAGAAGAGATGAAATCTGGACTGGTTTTCTGCTGGTTGAAATCCCAGAGCCCTCGGAGCGATGCAGCTGTGGCCGGGATGGGCTCAGCACCCCGTGCCCAGTGCGGGGTCCCCCCAGGACTGCAAGTGCCCCGGCCGCATCCCGCTGGGGGTGGGATGTCGGAGCGGCTGGAGCCCGTTGTCAGCCTCGCTGGCAGCTCCGCATGATGGACTGCGCTCTGCTTGTTTAGGTTTTGTTTCCAGCCACGACATTCGACCAAATTATTCTCCACCGAGGGCTTTAAAGTTTCCCAAGTGCCTGTGAAAGCCTGGAAATGCTGATAGTGATCCTATTTCTCAGCTGAGTGACTGCATTCAGCCCCAGCCATATTGATATGCAAAACGGTGAGGGTCCCGGCTCTAAAGATGGTTTCTGTCTGCCCTGTGAAAGGGAGCCATACTTTTTTAAAGCCCGGGCCTTTCTAAAGCTGCACAATACCATATAGACTATGCCATTTAAAGCATCTGAAGCGACCCAAAATGTATTGAAAGCTTGCTTTGCAGACTCATTAAGACTACTCAATAGGTTCTGGCAAATACCGTGCCAGGGCTGACCGCACGGATTAAGACTTTTGAAGTGTTACACAAACCCCCTGCTTAAACTAATTGCTGCCCCGCAGCTCATGAGGTCAAGTATTTGTATTCATTGCCTCCGAGAGGAGCCACTTATGGGTCTGTCCAGGTGAAGTCTGCACTTCATTAGATCAAGACAATAAAATCGGCTTTGGGGAGGAAGGGGGAAGGTGCCCGGGATGAGATCTCTTAGCAGGAGCACAGGCTTATGTCCACCACGGACGCATTTTGGGTCATTTCTATCACTTTCAAGAGGAGCGATGCGCTTCCAAGCGAAGCAGCTCGGTGCAGGACGGCAGCTTCCCCAGGATCTGCACCGCGTTGCTCGCCGGTCACCCGCGTCCTGCTCGTGCTGTCCCGTGGTGTGGGTCCACCCAGAGTCACGGGGGGTTTGGGCTGAGAAGTGGGTCAGTGTGCAAGGGAAGGGCTGGCATCGCTCCAACAGCGCTTCTGTGGAATTCAGGGTGCTGACCGAGCAGTTCTCCACCGTGGTGTTTCAGTCCCCAGGGTCAGGTGGGTTCCCTTCCCTGGCCCGATGGGGATCCCACCACGTGCTGGTGCAATGTGTGTTCTTCACATCACTCCAGAGGAGAAACCGCCTCTGTCACCACTGCCCCAGCCACCTAATGAAAAAAAGGAGATTTAAGAAAAAAAATCAGCAGCTGATTTACTGAAGGTATCGACTGACACCTCAGAGGAGGCACAACACAGTTCTTGGGGGGGGTCTCCCCAAGACCTGGGGACTACTGAGAAAAAGAAAGAGATCTGGCTTTGCTGCCAAGCGAGAAATGGATTTTCATCCCCGTCTCAGTTAACCAAAGTTTCCATCTCTAACCCCATTTTTGTTTTGAATATCCAGCTCTTCAGAGCGTTGTGGTTCCTGTGCCTCCCTCTCCAGCTCCACAAGCCAGGAAGAGCAGGATTGCAAGAGCTCTCCAGAATTTTTCATTTACTCCTTTGTCTTTTATAGCAAATTTAGATGGAAAAGAATAAAATTAGGAAGAAAAAAATAGAACAAAGTTCCAAAAGGAAGAAATTACAACTTCCCAGCCTTCGGGTGGGTCAGGAGAGCAGCAGAGCTGATTTGCAATTACACATTTCGTCTTGACATGCCCCGGGATTGTTTCATACCCTGTGACAGGGAAAGTCTCGCTTTCCACTGTAAAAGCCCCATCCTGCTACTGGGTTTGTGGCCACACCTGCCCCACACCGTGGTCCCCAGGTGGGGCTCGTGCTGCTGGGGCCATGGGGGCGGGGGGAGGGCACCTGGGGGCTATAAATGTGGGATGGTTGCTGGCTGTGGAGGGTGCAGAGTAGGAGGTAAGGTGTGGGTGGGTGGGTGCTGCTGGCATGTACCCCCCTCTGTGAGGGTGTCTCCAGGGGTCCTGGTGAAGGTGAGGGCTGGATCTCTCTAGCTCAGATCCCCACTCTGCCACTGCCTCAGGTATCCTCTGATGCCTTCAAACTCTCCTGAGCTAATGTGAAAGATGTGTGAGGGAAGAAAGCAGCTCTGCTTGGCTTATTTGCATTTCTGGGTGCAAAAAAATACATTCCTTGAATCATTTTGAAAATGCATGTGGCTTCTCTGTTCAGATTTTTAATCTTTCTTGTGGATTCAGATGTGGCCTCTGAAGGAGGAGGGGTCTCGGCCTCCTCCTGTGCAGGTGCTGTCCTGGTGGGACTGCAGTGGGTGTGTGGGTTTGCAGAGGTTCTGCTGCGTCTGGGGTTTGTGACAGATGTGGGCAGGAAGAAGAATGTCTCCTCTGGTTTTTCCCACTCCAAGAGCTGAGATTATGGTGGTGAGAGGGAGGACAGATCCTGGCGGCAGAGCTGCCCCATCAGGCTGCGCACCCTCGCACGGACTGAGCGCTTCCCTTGGCTAAGGCAACAGCTCTGACGCTTCTCATCGATTAGTAACAGCAATGTGTTGCCTCATGTAATTAATCAATTTATATCAATTGTAAGTATAAATTGGAGCCTTTCTGGCAGGCTTTCCCCTAGCAGGAGGTGAGCCCCAAGCCTTAACTCTGTACCCCAAATTGCTTCTTGTGGATGTGGGGTAGACGGAGATCTGTGGGATGGGACACTGCCACCACCTCTCCTTCCCCGTGGCCATGGACACACAGAGTCAGGAGGAGGATGGATGGGCAGAGCTTTTGGGGATGGCTTGTGGTGGGGCACTGGGTGATGCCACAGCTCATTACGTGAGGGCCAGTGTTAGAGGTGAGGGCCAGTGCTGGATGGGCTGATTCAGCCCTGTTTTAGGAAGCCCCATTTAAGGAAGAAACTCTTTATGCTGAGGGTGGTGAGAGGCTGGCCCAGGCTGCCCAGAGAGGTGGTGGCTGCCCCAGCCCTGGCACCATTGCAGGGGAGGTTGGCCGGGGCTCTGA
>JAAGNO010014207.1:0-12722 GCA_033439905.1 Ceryle rudis | reverse complement strand
GTCTTACAGCATAAGTATTCTTTTGATCACCACTGGGAAAATAGAAAATTTGTCACCTTTACCGAGGAACACTCCATAATGCCCAGCCTCCTGGACACCTGTTAGCATTCAGCAACTCGCAGTGAAGAATACACTTATAAAAACTTGGAGCTGCTTCAATCCAAACAAGACAAGGCTACAATCAAGCAGTATTAGGACAGCCTGACTAACACACTTCATGGTAATCTAGAATACAGTCCTTTCCCCCAGCCATGGAAGTACCTGTCTACATTCAGTTGAAGGCATTAAAATAGAGACTCAAACTACCCTGAATCGATTTAGCTATCAAAAGCAATCTTTAATGATTTTGTACATAGAGCTAAATATTAAATGTTTTTGCTAGTCATCTTTGAATTTCATTTTACCTATCAAAAGCCGCACCTTCAGAAGGTTTACTCCCTCTACCAGCTGACAGCAAACCATCTGAGGGGAAAAGGAGGAAATCCAGACAGACTTGTCTGGGATCGCAGGGCTGGGTGACTGGGAAATTCTTCAGATGGCTCCCTCCACAAAAAACAAAACAAAACAAAAAAAAAACCAAACACAAAACCAAACACAAAAACAAACAACACCACACCACCCCAAAACCAAAAAAAACCCACCCAACAACCAGTCTAATCAGGATGACCTCAAGGGTCAGCTAGAGACCTGGGTGAGCTCAGGGCACAGACACACACACACACACATATATATATATAGGTAAGGAAACAGCTGCAGAGTATGAACTAAACACATTATAGATGTTCTCTTCAAAGAATACATGGAAGGACATATGATCTCAGGTCACACTCTGGTTAAGGTATCAATACTACAAGGAGAAAAAAAAAAATCAGTAGCCAAAGCTTCTCATATGAGACTGAACCACTGAAGCTGCCCAGGACTTATGACCTTCCTGTATTAACTGTGACCAGCTTGTCTTAAAATCACTATTCCCCACATCTCTAGTGACAATGTAAGCAGGGCTGTTTCAAAAAAACCTTCAGTTTGGGTTTTGTCAGTACAGAAAACACAAGCTATAAGCACACATCAAGGACACTTCAAGCTTACAGTTTGTCAATAGTACCAGACATAAGACACAACAGTTAACAAACAACAACAACAAAAAATACCCCCACACAACCACCTCTTTCAGTTCTTTTTCACATTGATAGGGGGATCATACCTCTATCAACAATTACTATTACAATCAACAGCTAGTTGTACTCACAAGATGAGTAATTAAAGCAAGAGCAAAAAAAGGGGGAAAAAACACTGTTAAACAACAAAAAAACCTCAACTTTCACAAAAACTTAGTAAAATAACTAATCCAGATTAAATCAGTATCAGAACGAAAAAAAGATGCTGAAAGGAGCAGGGAAAAACACAAATGCTAGGAACTGTCAGATTTGGCTTTTAAAGTGTAGAAATGCATATTTCAACTATTCACTCTGATGTAATGACACATATCTAAACAGCACCTAATATTAATTGCTGTTTACACAGGAAAACAAATGCAGTAAGAAGATTCATGTTGAAACCAAGATGACAGAAAGAAAGAGATAAAACAAGTTGGGAGACACAGAGACAGGACAATACCCAGAAGGGGGAATTCATGTTGAGCAGGGTTCTTGAATGCAAGGTGGCACACAGAAAGAGAAAGGCACAGAATTGTCACGGTCGGAAAAGACCACCATGTCCAATCATCAGACATCTTGCTGACGGATCACGAACACGCTCAGCGCTTGTGCTCTCCCTGCCCCCTCTGGCTCCCTCCCGCGTTGCCGAACCACGCTCTCCTGCAACGGCCTCCAAATGAATTCTTTGAATAGAAACAGACACAAGCAACAGGACTAAAAATAGCTGAGCAAGAGCAGAGACATTTGTTACGTTCTCATACTGGCAGAAACACACTCAACGTATGAAAAAAAACCAAAAAGACAGCTAGTTAATTCACACTAGAACTGACAATGAGAAACAACGTAGAAAGTGCCACCATTAAAAGTTTTGGAGGGGAGGATTAATTCGGACTTGCAACACTCACGAGATCACATTACAACACTCATAACAAAAAGCAGTGGTTAAATCACAAGCTACGAGTGATATAAAAGCAAATGCACTAAGCAGTCAGTAAGGCCGTATCTGTAATATGTGCTAAAAACCTCTCGATAACGGATTTTGGATTCAGAGTTTTGGTAGCAACACCAAAGGGTTCAGATATCATTCCCACACCTGCACAAAGCCCTACTCCTTGAAGGAGAAACCATGGAAAGACCACCAGTACAGATCACTGCTTGTGACACATTTCACATATTCAGACAACTAAAGATAACCAGGAATCTTGCTGAAAAAATAGCTCTTAAATAAAGCAAGATATTTGAGAATTTCTGTAATTTTCCCCAAGATGTCACATCTCAAGATTCATGTTAGTCAAGAGGAGAATTAACCAAACTAAACCCCTAATTTTTTCAGTGACATAAACAACCTTGAATGTAAAGTTAGAGGAGGAAAAGAAACACTAGTTTCTAAGGCAGTATTGGTTTATTTCCTTCACAACATTATGCTTTTACTGTGCATAAAATCCTGATGAAAACTCACAGCCATTCAGCTCAGTTTAGCTTTCCAAAGTGAAACACTGCAAGAAGCAAAGTCCTTTTTCAAACTTATTGTCAGGTTCTCAGAGATGAGCAGACACAGAAACAGCACTGAGAACTGAGAGACCCCTTTTATTTCTCTGCCACTCCTGGATTGCTCCTCCTACGGTCCCGATCATTGTTAGCAATTTGTCTAGGTTTAAACAACGTGGCTTTGATTAGTTTGCTACTAATCCCTATCTTGACCTGCTTGGTTTTACCCCAAACTTTCCCACTTGATTTTCAGCATTATTTTCCTCATGATCACAACCTCTCAACTTGGTGTCACCTCTGAATTCACTTATTCAGTTCTGTCATTCTAAAGTTTAAGTAAGGTCAGTTCTCCCTGATCTGCACCAAACTGATACCACACTATTCAAAGAGATGGACCTCTTAGCAATTTCAATGTACAACATGCAAGAAAGGTGCAGATAAATAAAGAGCCCTCCACACAGAATTCAAAGCAAGAATAAAGTCATCCAAGCTATTCTGGTGTGTTTAACACTTAAACAAAATTAAATTATCTCCCACTTCTTAGTTTCTTAACCTTTTTGAAGGAGATACCAAAGAGACAAGGTGTTCCTACATGATAGCAAATGGCCTAAGTTTTATTGCACTTAAATTGGTATTTGTATTCTCTCCAACGTTATAGTGGGGGTGAAACCACCCACAGGCCTCTTCTAAAATCCCAACACTGCTCCAGCCTCCCTACCTTTACCTTTTTTCTACAAGTCAGGACTGACTTAAGTGTTACTTGGCTGCCAGGTGTTTTCTGTCTCTGGTAGGTGGCTCTCACTCTCCTCCACCATTTCTTTCCAAGGCAGAGTAGCTTATAATAAAATTGAAGAAAAGTGCAAGGAATTGTTTTGTTTTGTTGTTGTTAAAGTTCACAAAATCTGCATGAGCATATGAAGTTTTTCTTCAAAACTTCCTTCTTATTGATACACAAGAAATTCCTTTTCACATAAATTTATTCACTTCTTGTCTTAAAGCTTACATTGCCCTTTAAACATATTTTTGCATTCTGCTGAGTTAGTTTAGTACAGCACAGTAACGAATAACAGCCCCTAATTCCACAAAGGTATGCTGGGTTTATATGCAAGGCAACATCAAAGTGCCCAATTAGAAAATCTGTTTTCTAAAGCATCCCAGAATGACATTAGTCACGTCTTTTTTACCACCAGTCTAAAAGACCAAGCACTCCTCTTTACTCACCTTTGAGAGAGGAGAAATTGCACTTTTCACGTATTAGTCTGAAACAATTAGCTTATTTCTATCAATTGCAGCACCTAACCCTCAATATACATGTGAATTCTGAGATTGCACCTGGAATACACATTTTGCAAACTCTGGTGTTCAACTCCAGCAACAGCATTAAAATATTGCAGGTGTGTCAGCCTTCGAGATCATACTTGTGATAGTTTAAACCTAGCTGGCGGCCAAACATTAAGCAGCCACTCACCCACCCTCCTCCAACCTGGGTAATGGGGGAGGGTTTTGGGGGCAGAGGTAAAGAAGTTGGGTAGGTTGAGATAAAAACAATGCAATAATTGAAATAAAATAAAATAATAATTACAATAATATACAAACCAGTAACATGCAATGCAATTGCTCGCCACCCACTGAGTCTGAGCCCAGCCCGTTCCAGGCCAGCAATCCCAGAGAAAATCCCAAAATCACAATCCCATGAAAGAGAGAGCCCCAGATTCCTGGCCAGCCCTCATCTAAACACTGAGCATGATGTTGTATGACATGGAATATTCCACTGGCCAGTTTGGGTCCCCTGGCCAATTTGGTTTTGTTGCTCTGGCCATGTTCCTTCCCAGCTTCTGGTGCTCCTGCACACTAGCAACACATGACCAGTTGAAAAGTCTTCAATATCTTAACAACAGAAGTTATCCGTTTATAATTAGCATTCTTCTCATAACAAATCCCACACTGAATCCAAAACACAGCACTATTCTAGCCACTAAAAAGTAAAATTAGCTGTAACCGAGCCAAAACCTATACACCTATAAAAACATCACTGAACAAATGGTTTGGCAATGACAGCCTTTAAAACCATTTCAGCAGGAGTTGTGTTGCAAATCTCATTTTTCTCCAAGCAAACCAAAAAGCTGTATGCACACAGAAGTCAAACAAAGGATGAGCAAGGGATAACCACGATAAAATACTACAAGTTTTTAAAACTGTGTTATAAACTTAAGTAGCAACTTTTTAATCACAATAATAATTTTCAGTCACTTACAGAATGTTATTTAAAGATTCTGGTACAACAGGGGACTGTTAAGCACACTTGCTGTAAAAGCCAAGATGACACTAAATAAATTGAAAAACCAACAACAGGCAAGTTTTAAATACAGAACAATATGATACCTTGAATACGTTCTCAATTTAACACACAGACTGTTTTCCAAGTTCAATGAGTACACTGACCATGGGTACACACGGCTTCTTGAAAACTAGTAAGAACAACCTGATTTACTAGGATAAAGTAAAAATAAAAATCATAAAAGAAAAAAAACAACTTGTCATCCTACATGCCTCCTCCAATAAAAGCAAAAAGTACAAAACATGTACACAGTTTTAAGAGGGCAACACTTAGACAAAGCTGTAATCAGCAGAAAGTAAACTGCTAAAAGGTTGCTTGTTTTTCTCACCTTCGCAACAGTGAAACTTTGCAGGTCTACAGGGTTTTATATTTTTTTTCTTGAAAGCATATAAGCCCCATCTAACTAGATAGGGTGGTTTTGGCTCCTCCATTTTTCCCGTGTCTAAAATTTCAAAACCAATACATATTAATCCTGTTACTGTGCTCCAAAACTCTAAGGCAGAAGCTGTTAGCATGACCCTAGTTTTTTATTCCAAAAGAACCTTGCCGTGAATTCTGAGGTTTTGAAATTTGCTGTCATGGAAGTCACCATGAGCTCACAACTACATCACAGAATTTCCTCACATGTTCAAATGCAAGAGACTGATATAATGGGATAAAACAGGTCTCAATCCACTTCATTTAAACATCACTAAGTATACATGCAACTGCTTGAGAACAGCAGCTTTTAAGGACTAGAATTTTTACTGACACTTATTCATGAAAAGTCCATTTGAAGAATTGCAAATACATCCAAGAAAAACATTTTGTACCCTTTTGAGAGTTTGGGGGGTTTTTGACAGAGAAAGAAGAAAGGGAAGGAAAAAACATATTTAAATAGATTAGCTCATTCACAAAGCCAGAGACATAACTTCCCTTAAAACTATTCTAAGTTCTCAAATGTTATATACACAACAAATAAAACCCAGAAAATTCCAAGAACACAAAGCACCAAGAGCACGGCCTTCCGTATCAGAGATGATCAGTTAGACTTTAATGAATATACCAATATGAAATCACATTTAAGAACAAAAATCTTTGTTGAGCTGAATTATCACAATAACTATCAAACTAAAAAAAAAGAATCAAACAAAACACCCAAGGAATGCAATGACACTAAGTGAGAAGAAAAATTAGGATTAAGCCTGTATTAAAAAAAAAGTCAACCATACACAGTAATGTGAATCCACAAAAGGCTGTAATTCTACTTCAGAGGCCACTAAAAATACATAAATGTTTACCTGGAACTTGCTTGTCAGCAGAGATTTTTACCAGGACTGAAATGCAAGTTGCTATCTAAGAATTAGAAGTACACTGAAGTCAATCTAAAATTCTCACACTGTAAACAAGTATTGCTTCAGCTGAACTATTCCAGAGCTTTAGTTAGATATCTAACTGTTGTAAAAGACTTGAAAGGCTGAGTTCCAAAAACATACGATAATGGGTTTGTTCACTTTGAGACTCTTGGGAGCTGTGATGTTTTGGATTTAAAGACAACTGGAAAATATTCACAATACCTCCTTTAAGAAACCCTTAATTTAATACAGTTTTTGGAAAAGTAAATCAAGTAAAATCAAAAGTAAATCACTTTTTTTTTTTTTTTAATTTTTTTTTAGAAATTCAGGTCATTTTAAAAATAAAGACAACTCCTAAAAAAAAGGTGTGGAGATTAAAAACTGCAGGTCAGTATTTCAACAACCTTTGATACATCCCATAATCTGAACTGCTTGGAAGGTCAATTCCCAAGTCCTGGAAGAGCTATACATACCACTTCTTCCAAGCTCATCTTTTAAGATTTCAAAAATGCAGAGCTCCACCCCTCTCTAGCCATAAATAGTCCTAATACCCAAGCATACATCTGGATAAAACAATCTAGTGTAAAGCTCTATTTTCAATGTCTTATGCATTATCTTCAGCTAAATGGTTTTAGGCTTTAACTATAACTTTAACAACATAAATAGACTTTAGACATTTTAGCAAAATCTAGTGGTTTTCAGCCTTTTAGCAACATTTAAGCACACATTTATGTGAGATCATTTCACCTGGCAGAGAAATTGAAAAGCATGAAGTTGAGATTTTTCAGGAAATATAAGAGGTGGTAACTGCCTCATTTTATTCAACAGAAGGACTAAGTGAATCTCTAAACAGAGCCAACTTCCCCCCCCACTACAGTGCCAGAACAAACAGCTTATCACCTTCCCCTTCAACATTTCTCCCTTAAAAAAAAAGAACAAAAATATTATCTTAAAAAAACTTCCACAACATGTCTGTTCATATATAACCTTCTGTGAAAAAAGGCAACTTGTCAATGCTGCACTAAGCATACTCATAAATGCAGAACAAAAATACATTTGTAGGAACACCGAGAGAAGTAAATTGTAAAACAATCTAGGGATTTTACTGACGCCCCAGCCGTTACACACTAACAGAGCAACATCATTTCAAAAGACTGAAACACAGTCACAGTGTCAAGTGATTCAAGTAGCAGATTTTATAGCCAAAAGCGATGCAGAGAAGAGAGGCCACTTCCTCCTCCCCAAGTATTGCACCCAGGCTCTTTGCTCCCACTGTTGTTTCATTACTTATTTTCAGTCCAGTTCATCAATGCAGGAATTCTGTTTGTTTGTAAAAACACACCTAACGTTCTTCAGCTTTAATGATATGATTTCTGCTGCTATGAGCCAGACTCTGGATAATTTGACGAACAAATCAAAGCAGCAACCCATCATATCAGCAATCAATAATACTGACCTCTTCACTCCTTTATCCCACACCCCAAACCTGTCTTGTAACTACCCCAAGCCACATCCTCTTCCTGCTCCTCCACAGACAGCCCATTCTGTCCCTCTCCATCTACACACAGCATTAGGACCTGTCTATTGAGTCAAGGAGAAAAAGTACCATCAAATGAACATGCTAATAACCATTCCTAACTATTCTCCATTAGTGTGGAGCAACTGGAAGAGGAGGAAAAGTTGCCTGTCAGCTGTTCCTTCGGGGTCTGTCAATAAAAGGGACCTACACCCAAAAAATGAGCTCCTGGCCAACCACAATTTCTGAATGAAGTCCTGGTGAGGAAAAGAATGCCAACTCCAGTTGCTAAACTCTTTCATTTTTTCTCTCCTGCACTCAGCTCCAATCCCAAACACCTACTTGTTTTCTGCTAGGTGGAAAAGGTTTTACTTACCACAGTCTGACTCAATGTTCAAAACCTGCTTGTTCTGGCCTGCAAGGTAAGATGCCTCAGTATGTTTTTGTGCTCAAGTTCTGCTTAGGTATTAAAATCAATTTAAAGGGATGGTTCTTCAGTTTCCTGCCCTATTTTTTTATCATATTTTACAATAGGTGGGTGATTTCATAACTAGTAAAATGCTTAGGATGCCTTCTGTTGATCAGTTATTTTAATGGATTTATTTACTGAGAAGTAATATAAAACCTACACATTTTCACTTCCCTCTCTCCCATGAGGGAAGTATTCAAAAGCACTCCCTAGCAGTCAACAGAATCAGCAAGTCATATAAATGTTTGAGGTAGGTTTCCTATGAGAAACTAAATCTGATACTTCATTTCAGGAGACTGCATTAAAAGAGCTATCCCAGCACTTCTCAGATTCAATATCCCTAACTATTAAGTAATTTTAACAATCTAGCTTTATTTTAACTGGTCTACAGTTGTAGGGGTGCAGAGGATTTGAGGGAAGAGGGCTGGATTTGCAAGAATATGAAAAATAAGCTGACCCAGTTGACTTCTAATTTACCAGGGTTCATATAATTCAGCAAAGTTTTGGCTTTACTCTCATTAAAATGTACTCTGGAAAACAATTTTATGCACACAGCTTCATAACATGAACTGCTCAGTATGCAGAAGTACAATAAGAACTCAGCCTAACCTCTCCTAAATTTTGTGTGTATATTAAACCACTGTTTACAATCCACAGAATTCCCAGACAACATTTACAGGACTTGGGCAATTTCATCACTATCAGACAATCAAATGTTTGAACTGTTTCTTCCCTCACAGAACTGCTGAATTACAGTCTTCAGCTCAGCTAGGTCTGAGACAGCCAATTACTCCTTATTTGCAAGCACAGAAATTAATTTGATTTGAAATAGACATCTTACTGTATTTTTACAGCACTTTCTCTTAACGCATACCCCAAACCCACCCACTTCACCTATCAAGTCATGAATTACTGTTACTACCATCCATACTAAATTCAATCCTTAATCCACCTCCTTCTCAAAGGCACGTAAGAACACATGGCCTTGTGTTTCCCTGAAGGACTACAGATTTGACTATGTCAAGTAGCTTAACTTTGGGTTAAGAAAGAAAGCTTTGGGTTGCTTGGGTTGTGTTTTGTTTTGGGGGGAGGCAGGGACAAGGGAGGGCCTTTACAGCAGTGACAGGACCAGAGGCAGTGGGCACAGACTGAAATCCAGGAGGCTCCATCTGAACATTAGGAAATGATTTTTCACTGTGAGGGTGATCAAGCACTGCAACAGGTTTCACAAGGAGGTTGTCGAGTCTCCATCCCTGAAGATATTCAAAAGATGTCCAGGCACAGTCCCGGGCAACCTGCTGTAGGTAGCCCTGCTCAAAATGAGATGACCTCTTTGATTAAACAAAGTGAAAAGGGAAAGAAGTCCTAGAACAGACAAGCTGTTATCAAAAATGCCCCACAAACATCATTAGGCACAACTGTGATGCTTAGTTACATCAAGAAAATTATGTTAATGTCTATCCTAAATTAAATCAGATATGGTAAAAGTCACTGGGACTTTAAATCCAGCAACATACACTACTACATCAATAGACAAAACAGTAAACAATAAAAATCAGAGCAGAAGTATAAAGTTGCAAGGAGTTTTATACTTGCAGTCATAACAGAACTATTCAATAAAGATAATAAGCATCCTTTCCTAGACAGCAAATAGAAGTTCCTGGACATGGCTGCTATCTGGACATCAAGAAGCAGCAAAGGAACCCAACAGGCTGAGGACACATATCAGGAGCCAGGTTTACTCAAACACTGAGAAAAATCCTCCACTTTTGCATATGCATTAACTTGCCTTCACCAAGCTCATAACACTATTGAAAAGTTTCTCTAAACTGAATTTCAGATGGCTACCCCTTGGCACTTACTCCATGTTCAAAACACTCAGAAATTCATTCAGTGGCTAATAAAAGAAAGTGAAGCACATGATCGGCAAGTACCGCTCCCCCTCATCACACTTAGTCACCCAAAGTTAACATCCATAACTTAGGTCCCTCTTATGTCAGTCTCAAAATGGATTACAAATCAGTGATCAGAAGAACATGTGACTGAAAGATGAAATAAAAGCCCAGCAACAGAAGACATCTGTCCCTTGAGGTACAACCCATTAAAAACATGGACCAGAACTTCTCAAATACAATGTATTATGTGCAGCGCAACAACAGAGCACGGTTTGGCACAAGGATTCCTTTAATATTCATGTTGCTAAAACTTTGCCTAAGACAACATGCAAGTTTGAAAACCAAGGAGGAATGTAAGCATAGGAAAAAAAAATCAGAACAACAAAAATAACAAAACATATCAGCAATAGCCCAAATACAGGGAAACAAGGACACTTTGATAATAGGAGGTATTGGTCAAGTGTTTACCATAAAACAGACATAATTCAGTTAACATTTAAAACCAAACAGAAGAGTTAAAAAAAAAACCTTTCAGAAGCTTCAGATTCATTCCATGTTATTATATCCACCATCCTCAAAACACTTAACTAAACAAATATAATAGAAAAAAAATATTTTGTTTTCTTTGCTCAAAAGCAATCTCAATGGGATCTCCAAAGCATCATCCTCCTTCCAGGAACAGTATTTTAGTCACAAGAAATACAACTGAAATGTTCTAGATGAAACGTATGCCAGACTCAGTAAAACCGCAAAAAAACTTCCTCTCTCTACAGCTAACCATCAAAAATATTCAGGAATATTATCACAGCTGCTGAATTCAAATTTTACACCTTCAACCACAGGTTTACCTAACAGACTAAGACAGACTTTCCCTCCTCCATCAAACTAGGTTTAAACAAGTGCACCTTGATGATTCAAATCTGGATGCTAAGAAAGTATTTGTGTTTTCTTCATTTAACTTTGGATTCAAATATTAAATGATTCTATAACGCAAATTCCCTTGAAACTGCATCATTTGCAGATCTGGAATAAACTGTGTTCTCTGTACAATAAAGCATCAAACCCATCAATTTAACCACAGAAGAACTACTTACAGGCAAACCTTCAGTCTTGAGAAAGATCAGAGCTCTCTCAATATGGGAAATATTTCATTGTTTTTAATGCAAAATGCTACACTCAGTCAGGTTAAGGACTCCTCCAAGCTCATATTTTGGAAAACTGATTTAAGAAGCTGCAAAGGAAGAGGTAAAAAAGCTTAGCAAGTTTACCTTCAGAAGAAGTCACAGTATCCTGCAGCTTATACAAAGGCAGCTGGAGGAAAAATAAAGTGTATTTCAAGAGAACTTAAGAGTAGAAACAACTTCATCCAAGGCAACTGCGCAAAGCTGTTCACATAACCTATCTTACTAGTTTTATAAGCTAGACAGAACATAAATAAAACAACACGCTCAGCAAAAGAGTTATGATGTAGTAAAAGCAAGCTGAGCAAGCCAGGAGATCTTAGGCATCAGACTGTATCACCTCTAATCTATCTGTCTTTAGTCACTGTTTATCCTCCACAGCATTGAGAAGCACTGGGGGGAAAAGGACTGAAGGCACCACACCTGTGAAATGGACTGCAGGAGTGGATGGTGAATCCTGACAAACTGCCAGTTCAGGTGGCCAAAATTAAAAGATCAGGGCCTTTCATGTCAGAGCAAAATGGAGAAACCCTTTGTATGACTTTTGCAAAATATGAACGTCAAGTAATTGCAGAGGAGCTACTTCACCACCTTTCATCCCGTCTCTCACTTTAAATGAACAAAACCTGTTTAGGGAAGCTGTATGAAAAACAGTACAAGTCCAAACTAGGTCTTCTGTGAAAACCGAAGAGGATGCAATAAGCTACAAGTGAGCAGATTGTATCAGGAAAAAAAAAAGTCAACACAAAGTTCCGGCGGGGTAACACATCATATCCACCTTAGCGTTGTATTTCCTCTAGCACCTTCCATTCAATACTTTTGAAGTGTACAAATACCACACTGAGTTTCTTTAACCTGTCATCTTTAAAAAGGGAATAAGTCACTTGGCTTCTCTTTTACCAAGGTCAAGAGACTGTTGCAAACCTGAGCACAGAACACAGGTCTTCAGAGTCTTGCTCATGATCTTTAGCCAAATAACAGACAAAGATAAATAAAAATTTTAAGAAAAGATATAAACTTCTATTCCTATTGTTTCACGAACAACCTATTCCAAGTATTGGTACTAAACATTACTGAGATTGCAAGTAAACATTACTATTAATAGTAATACTATGAATACTAATTGCTAACAGAGTATTAGCAGTCTATGATGCACGCATTTCTCAATTAATCAGCATACTATTCTACAGTGATCAGTATCACTAGAGGGACACGAGCAACAAATATAAAACATAATAAAAACAAACCAAAGATGGCATTCTATGAGGAAAGCATCACATAAAATACAAGTCCATGGAAGAAATATGAAACAATAAAATATCTGCTTCTGAGTTCTAAAATGGCAGC
>JAAGNO010014205.1:0-24598 GCA_033439905.1 Ceryle rudis | reverse complement strand
TACCAAGGATTGGTGTGCAGACCAAGGCCACTGCTGGATCTTGTGTACCACACTGGGGGGTGCAGAAAGTAAAAGGCCGCACCTGTGGGAAGGAGCGGACAGGACAGGTGACCCCAGACCGACCAGTGAGGCATTCCATCCCATATATGTCATATTCAGTATAAAGCTGAGGGATCACAAGGGTCTTGCTCCTCTCTTAGCTCTCTCAGCTGGCTTTGCTCATCTTGGCTCAGGTCCTCCTCTGTTTTCTTCTTCAGAGAATCTGAGTGGGACTCTGTCCATTCTGCCTTCGATCCCAATCTCTGTGTTCCTGAATCTGGTATCAGAATCCAGCTCCTGAACACAGCTCTCATCTGCTGCAGGGCCCAGTCTGGGACTCTCCTGGTGCCTGCTCCATGGCATCAGTTGTGACATGGGGGTTGGGCTTGATACTGGTTTTATATATATTCATATAAATTCCTTTTTTTTTTTTTCCTTAAAGCTGTTCTAGTTTCCTTTTCTAATTGCTAAATCTCTCTGCCTTATTTGCTTTGTCTTTCCCTTTGGGGAGGGAGGGGGGTTAACAGAGAGTGGCTGTTATAGGTCTGAGGGACTGACATGACCCTAAACTGTGACAAAAAATTTTTTGTTCAGGTCAGGTCTATACATTTATCCAGAAAACTTTTTTCCCCATTTTTCTTAGCTTGTTTCTATGTTCTTTGTTGTTATATGTTCTATGGGACTACAACATAGAACATACCAAAATAAAGCTGTGGTTACCACTGTGTCCCTGCAAGTGACAGTGTTCTGCTCATAAGATGCTAGCAGCCAATTTGCACTTATTCTCATGCAAAAATTCAGAGCTCCTTACATTAACTGAAATGTTTTTATCCACAAGAGGCATAATTTTGTATTTTGCATGTGTTCTTGGACATATTCTTATGATCACATTAATCCTGCAATGACCTAATTGTTTCAAGAAATGTCCTCTGAACATAACAAATCCACAATAGTTACTAAACTCTAAATTATATTTTCTTTCTAAATCAACAGCAGTGACAAAAAAAACAACCAATCAAACAAATTGAACTCTTAACTGTACATGCAAATCGTGGTTTATGGGAAAGAGTATTTTGTGGTGGATGCCAAGTGTGAGGTGACAGTTAATGTCAATGCTGAATGCTACCTGTATATTGAACTCTCTCTATATAAACCACCAGGCATTTCAGTCAAACAGCTGTACTATTTCTCTGCTCCTTTGACATGTTTTTCCTTGTTTTCCAGAGAAATTGAAAGGTTTTTGCTTTCATTGCCTTTTCTTGACAGAGATGCCACAAGGTATCTATACATCTCAAAGGCTAACACAAAATCAATCTGTGTGATTATGCAATTTAACTGCATTTGCAGTGCTAATTTATCTTCTAGCATCTGTAAATTACTTTATTATAAAAAATTCAAAGGCTTAGCTGAAAGCCAAATTAGAACTGGTAGCAACACAAAAACATTGTCAACAAGGGAAATCTCTAAAAACACCAGCAGACAACAAAACATTAAGTGATGTGTAGAAAGACATAAAATGTGATATAGATTCATTAAGTGCTGACTATTGTTTTTTTATTTGAGATCTGAGTAAAAATATATTGCTGGAAACATTTGCCAAGTTACACTACAAGGAGCCAATTTGCCATTTTCTTTTAACCCATACTATTTGGGTACTTTACACTTATATTTGTGTGTATCAATAAATTGCAGTTTCCCAATTAAAGTGGGAAGGGCAGGATATCACAGGACCTTTGATAAATGAAGACAAAAATTGTCCTTCTATTAAGTGATGTTGATATGAATGTTGAAATGAAAATCCTTCCTCCAGTTTTTTAAATGAGAGGCATTGAATTTAAATCTTTATGCATGACAAAAGAGCAACCTATGAATTCAAGGTCAAACATCGATGTAAAAGAGCAGCATTGAAAAAGTAGAAATTTAGAAGGAAACTAATGATCTTTAAACATCAAAGGCAAGTTTCCTATCCATTAGGAGTGTTCTAATGTAGCACAAAACAGCACTGACATGATTTCTGGTGTCACAGCTAATACTGACAAAAACCCTGTTCTCAGTGAACTAAAGGCTTTATGCTACAAGGGGTAAAGATTTCAAAAGCACATCCCTCCTGTGTATGCACCAGATGATAGGATTTGCACATCTCACTTGACACTGTTGGTGCTAGTCTACATAACAAGCTTCATAAATGCAAAAGGCTGTTTCAGAGACCATTAATTTTTACAGATGTGATGTACAAATGAAAAACAAATAAGCATTCATATATTTTATGAATAATATAACCAACAAATTAAATATATATATATATGGGGAAGTAATCTAGAGGAAGTAGCTGAAAATTGACCTGTAAAAGCGGTACGTGCTCTAATATGTCAGAAGTTGTTATAATGTCAACTTACTCATAGTAAACAGTAGATTAAATTTAAGAAAACTCAAACCACAAAAATCCCAGAGATGCATCCCTGCCCTACAACATATCATGAAAGAATGAATATTCTCTCTTGTTACTAAAAAGAGCTTATCCAGAGATGGAAGTGGATGCTTAAAGCACTGAGAGAAAAGAAAAAGGTAAAAGAATAAAGTAAAGAAATATCAATCAGAAAGAGAAGATAGAAGTAGCAAGCAGAGTATAAAGACATGGAGGGATATATACCAGTTTGAGAAGTATAATACTGAGGGAAGAGCAGCTAAAGGAAACTCATTACTATGGGAGTCCAGGAAAAGAAACAAACTAGAAAATAGAAATATTGTGTTGTCACTGGGGATACATAGACACAGTGAGGGAAGAGAAAACAAAAATCAGACAAGATGGAGGAGAGAAAGTACATGAAATAGAACAGTGATGGGAATAATGGGGAATAAGAAGGAAAAGAAAACACAGAAAAAGCTTTTAGGTTGGTGGATTAATTTTTTCTATTTTTTGGGTTTTTTTCCTCAAGACACTTCACATCCACATGAAAGAACATGATGGAATATTTGTTACTTAGGACATTTACTGGTGAACCATAAATATAAACTATAGTAGAAAAGCTGTAGACCAGAAATCATAAATAACCTTAATAACAAGGTCATTAAAAGTGTCTGCATTTTTAAAACAGACTTTTTTTTCAGAAATCTTGAATTATAATTTATATAAAACTGACCCATGCCATTTCCCTCTCCAACAAAGAAAATATTCAGCAAGTCAAAAATCTTTTGACAGTAGGACCTCCCTTGGAGTATAGATCTGTTCACACATCCTTTGCAGCTCTACAGTCTCCAGTAGGAAAAGCAAAGGGTTATAAATCCCTTGCAAAACCAGGACATTAAGAGATTTTTTTTTTTCCTTTTCCCAGATGCAGTTCTATGTTCTTTGGCATCTGGTCTAGTACCTTATCTTGACAATTCTCCCTTGCTTTTGCTTCCTCTTCTCCTTTCCTCTGAACAAACTTTTCTAAATTCACTGAACAAATTTCCTAACTTCACATCCTATTTCTTTATTGCGGGTTGGTTTTATTTTTGTTTTTGTTATTATGGTGCAGACAGCACCATAGGCATAGGCATATCCTTAGTAGTGCAAATGTGGAAAAAAGGAGAAGGGAAACATAGTATGCAACAAAAGCTGTGTAAAAATACCCCCAATTAGATCGGCTACAGAAAGTAAATCTGGAACGAGAGGGTATAAGTGTAACTATTTAAGCTAATGGCCCACTATTAACATTAACATTGTCATAAATCTCTAACAGGTCCAGACAACAGGAGGCAGGGGACCCCGCTGTGTTATCATGAATTGCAATGATGTTTTTTGAAATTGCTTTTATTTTTGTCCTTTTACATCAGAAATTTTAACTTCTTGAAATAGGTACAATTTATTTTAGCTGCACCAAGATAGAAGTCTGTAACAGTTACATTTACATTATTAAGAGAAGCAAACCAGGAACCACTCTCCAGCTCTAAGAACCAGTATCAAGACACAGATCACATCAAGATGGATAAATCTTTAACCCTTCAAATTAGAGTGCCTTCAGACGGCCTTTTGGGATTGACTTGGTAAGTGTTGTCCCCTGAACTGAGCCCAGGGACTGTCTTACCAAATGCTAGCTGCTCCAGGTGACAACCATGTTAACAAGGTAATAGTAGCAATGTGATGCTACTATGTGGTATTACCTGTTCCCATACCCCGTGCAGACTAATTTACTAGTAGAATTAGTACAATAAAGCATTTAAATGCTACTATAAAACAAAAAATAAAAGGAAACTGGCAGATTTCCCAGTTAACAAAGCTAATCTCTTTGACTCTATTTGAGCATACTTCTTTTAAAATCCAGTGAATGCTAAAAAAAAAAAAACAACAAAAAAAAAACCAAAACAAAACAAAACAAAAAAAACCCCAAACAATTAAGTATAGTCATTTTACCATTCTGGAGAATAATAACTTTAATAAACTGAAATATTACATCCGAAAAGATCTACAGATGGAAACACTGTCTTGGACACCATCTATGAGACAGACATAAGTCTCTGTAAACAAGTTACATCAATAAAAATTGGAACATATATATGAAAAATGAGCACTTAAATATTTCTAGCTTTAAGGCTCAAGTTGGAGTATATCTAAGGTGTACAAAATAATGTAAAAATGAAAACATTTTTGTGAAGGGAGCTGCAGTGTTTCACAGGCTTGTCTTTAACTCAGGGTTGGTTGCTTCTACGGTACAAAATAGGTCAGTGAAGCAGACCTTGGTGCATTGCTGGATCTAAGCAATTTCCAAACACCAGTGTGGGACCTCAAGGGTAATTTTTCATGTATTGTTTGCATAGGCTCCTTGCTACTCTGCTTTACCACATTGACACTCTGCTCTCTTTCCTCTTACTGAAATTGTCTGTTTTCTTCTTATATAGATAAAAAGGGGAATGGACAGCAGAAGGGTAGTTTGTAGTGATCTCAACATTTTTACAGAGGACTAAAGCAATGTGATATGTTTTTTAAAAAACCCCACATATTCCAAACCATTACTATGGGTACCCAATGGCAGAGGGATTTTATGTATGCAAAAACACAGGCTTGAAATGGAAACCACACTGCCATTGTACATCTTCTTTCTAATTTACTCAAGAATTTGCTTTATTTATTTGACTTCTTTTCATAAGGTAGTCCAGTGAAAAATCTCTTAAAAGTATATAAATTCATACTAGGAAGGAGGCCAAGCAGCACCTTTATTTCTGACACAGCCCTCTGATTCTCAAAATTATTAAAATATTAGAGTCAACCCAGTTCTAAGATTTCAAATGTAGCATGAATTTTCAGTGAAAGATCAGTTTCGAAAGGGGGTTGTTGGGCCAATACAATTATGTTTTTCTAGAAGCAAATGTTACAGTCAAAGACAGCCTAAAACCACTTTTGTGCAGTAAACAAAAAAATAGGATTTTATTTCCTCTAAAGACAAGTATAAATTTTAGACTCAGATGAGAGAATACATGACTCAAAATAATGAAATACAGCCCAGTGATAATTAAATTTGGGGTTTGAATTCTTTAATATCTGCATTTTAGTGTGCAAATCCTTAAGCTAGGGTAGGATTGCTTTGTTTTGCTTTTAGCTAACTGCTAAAATGTCTTTGTCTCTCAGCCAGCTAGTTCAAAAATAACAGAAATATTGAAGATAGACCTGTTCAGACTGAAGGAAATCAAATTTTTTGATATGAAAGTTAAGTTTTTCTTTATCATCATATGTGTGACAGTTGATTATTAAGGAGGAAAAATATCACTATTCCACTGAGATAAAAAAAAAATAATTACACATTTTTGAGATCAAAAATAATCCATTGTTTCTGTACTGTTGGTACTGTACTTTTTTTTTTTAACTCAGTAATTTACAGTCTCCACTGCTGTAAACTCACCAGGTCACTTAGAAATTCAATTCTGTCCTCCTGAGTTTGTTCTTTTCATTCTGAAAGTTATTTGCAAATTTCTACTGAATAAACACCCGCAGAATCCTTGAGCAATAGCTCAGCATGTAAAAAAGGTTGGGAAACATGAAGGGTTATTTCACTAATTTTCAGCTGTGGGTCCAAAAATATCCCGGGACATGAAGACAATTTAAATGTGTTCTGGGCTAAGACCTAGTTAGGACTCTCTCTTTGAAGAGTCTAGCACCAAAGCCAAAAGACAGAAACCAGTTAAAGGCTACCTTGGACAACTTTGCTCTGAAACTTAACAGAAGGATATAATTCATATTTAAAACAAAACAAAACAAAACAAAAACACAAAGAAAACACCAAAAAATCAAACACAGAAATAGCATTAAGAAAGAAAAGAAAATCCTATTTTTCAAGACACTCTTTACTGTTTAATATGTTTTCAAAATATGCATTTATCACTTGAGCTGCTTCAGTTTATCCTGCTTCCTGTAATTCAGGAATGAGAGACTGGGACTTTCACCTAAGGGTATGGGACTGCCAGCCTGCTGCCTTCTTCCTGCTGCCTGCTTCAGATGGTGTCACCGTAACTCAGGGGAGGATTTCTCTCCTAATGGCATTTCCTGCTGCTGCTGCTTTCTAACGGCCCTTGGAGGATGTTACTTTAAGTTGGAAAAGACAAGTAACACTGCATGGAAATGTGAGTTGTGCTGTGAGGTAGAGGGAGGCTTCATAATAACTAGGAATTTCTCTGACTAAGTATAACTGTTGTGTGGCTTTATGGAATATTGCTTCAGATTATTAAATGTCCTATATTAGAGTCAGAACTGGAAATGGCCCCTCTATCTTGTCATTTGGATTTAGGAACTACATCCAAAGGAGCAGTAATGCTCCAACATAACCAATATGCAGAACATAAGACATTCTAAAGCTTTTTCCATTTGCTCTGATTAAGAATAATGTCTCCTACTTTATAGATTAGTTAAAATGTTCAGAAAAAATTAGTCCAAAATGGTAAATAAAGAATATTCAGAATAATTGCAAGCACTTCAGGGAATTATCAGGGTAGAAGATTTTTTATTCTAAATAAAACATTTGATGTCATAAAACTAAATTTGAATACTAAGATTTTTTTAGATTCCCACAGAAGTTAAAATCTCTGTAGTGAGGAGGGCCTATAGACAATCCAAACAAATGATATGGAAATTTCACTAGTTAAAAAACTACATTGGATTAGCTCTTCAGAGGTCATACCCACCAATTTCAACTACACTATTTGTTATTACAGCTGTTTTTGTAGTTATCATATTTGTAAAGATAAACTAGGAATTTTAACTTAAGGTATAACATGAAGATTATCCGTTTCATCTGAAATAGTTAGAACCAAAATCCAGGATTAATTTTGGGCAATGTATGTAATTATAAATCTTAAAATTTCTGAGTTTGCAGAACAAATATAAATTTGTGTACATATTCCTTCATTTATTTGTCTGCTGAAATAACATTTACTTTAAATCCAGAATACCATCAGAGTCAAACTTCATCATGTACTTCTCAGGAAGAGTAGATGTACAGCAAGCTTCTATCACAGCTTAGCTGAAATTTGGTTTATGCATTACATGTCTAAACTATGATTTATTTCTACTGATGTGACTAAAATTATAACCTGACCAGGCAAATGCACTTAACTACATTGTATTAATTATGGCTGTTGCTGGGGCTGTAAGATCTATGCACTATTTCTTTGTCATTAAAAAAAAAAAAAAAAGAAGACAAAGTATTACAAAGTAAGTGACAGGTTTTCTTTCAAAGGTAGCTGTCCTTACTGCAAAACCCCATTGGCATGGTTTCACAGTGGGAGGGGTGAAAAATACTCCACATATTAACAGACAGTAAAGCAAATATTCAGCAGTGCCAGGGAGGGATGAACATGCTTTATGTGTATCTCTGTGTTTACTCAGGCTCATTTGTTCTCTTCTATATCAATTCTGTAGTGGACTGCTGGTGTAAAATGATTTGTAGATGCTTAAGCTGTATATGTGCAAATACTACTCTCCCAGTGTGATCCTTGGAGATAATGCTGAAATGGTACAATAGCTCTTATCGAATATCACTGGGAGAGAGCAAACTTCAACATCCCAAGACAGAACTGATTATTAATATTTTATAAGATAGTTGTCTAATGGATGGATCAAATAAGGGGCTTTTTTTTTTTTTTTTCTTTTTTTTTTTTCTTTTTTTTTTTCTTATTATTTTCTTTTTTTTTTTCTCTACAACACAGCATAGGTAATGAAGAATCAGCATGAGACTCTTTGGTATGGAAAATTCCTGCTACCAGCTAGACTGTACATAAAACAAGATTTTCTACGATGTCTATATTTGTTTTCCTAACTATTTAAACATACTGACAAAGTTGTTTGTTTATGCTATTCAAAAGAACACTTGTATATTATCTCTTTATAAAGCACCTATCCTATTTCTAGCATTTTAAGTACAGTAAGGAGAAACAAACAAAAAAGAGGTCTCTTTGAAGCTGGCAAGATTATTCTTTCTTTTTTCCTCTGAAAAAAAAAAAAATGGTGATCCTAAACAAATTTAAAGTTTCCTAAAGGAAGAAAATATAACATGAGAAACTGTACCTTGCTTATACGTTTTATAGGGTTCTTTAGTTCATTAGCAAGTGTTTACCAGTTCAGAAATTACACATTAACTCCTATTTCTGACTTTTCTCATTGCTGGTATAAAAATATGTGGGCATAATAAACCTATTGTTGGGTAAGTAGTGTACTATTATTTTTACTGGATAACTAATAACGATATTTCAACAGTTTTAGCATTTCCATATCAGTTTTCAATTTAAGTGGCACTAATATGAGATCTCCTGCAATTACACTAAATAATACCAACTATTTATAATAGCATTCATTCTGTATGAGGAGTAGGAAAGAGATAGCTGGCACTGGCGGCATAGGATTTAACAGATGCACTGGATATTGTTTTTTCCAGCATGTGATACTGTAGCAGATAAACAATAATCACTGGCAACAACTAAAGTGGTTTCTTTTCAAGAACTGTTGCAATTTCACTGCATTGAACAATTTATAGTATTCTGCCCTTCCGACTGGACTGTGGTTCATGCAGATACTGGGTTTCTATCTGAAAGAATACTAACACTAGCTGTTTCTCAGTAGGCAAATGTCAAGTAGGTAACATGAAAGAAAACATTATTATTTGAGAAATGCAGGTCAAATCTCTGGGATCATTCCCCTTCTTTGACCTAACATATAGTCTCTGAGAATTCCTCATTTTCTGACAATGTACCTGTGAGATTTTGACCTTTTTTTTGCATTTTATTTCTTCTATTCTGGAAAACAGGGCTCAAAAATACAACTCTAAATAAAAGAATAAAGTTTACTTCAGCGTTTTGTTGTGGGGTTTGTTTGGTTTTTTGGGTTGATTTGTTTTGGTTTGGTTTGGTTTGGTTTTATGTGCAAATAATGTTACCGCCCTCAGAGCAAAAATAATCAACATAGGAAAAGATAAAACATTCTATGCTTAATAAAGCATGTGACTGGGCCATAAATGCTATTTCATATTATACAGTATGAGATACATTCTTAGAATTATGAAGTGGAATAAAAAATGAAAAGCAATGCATTTAAAAAAAATTAATTGTAAACATTTTGGTTAATAAAAGAAAACTCAAGAACATGACTTTTGGTTCACTTAATGTTTCACTTTGCATACTTTGTTGAACATAAGATGCAATTTTCATTGGTCTGGAGAAAGTCAGCTACTGAGAGAGCAGATGACATTGAAATTCTTCAGTGACATTTTTTGTTAAACTTCATTAAAGTGGATGAAATAGGATCAATTTCAGAAGAGTGATGGGGCAGTAATGAAGTGAGGCCTAGTGCTATTGAGAGCAGCACACATCTGATGTTTTTATTCTGAGACCAGTTCCAGGGGAACATCCTTACTCCTTAGTTGCTGTTCTCTGTGTAATTATCACCTTCACTGCTAAGGACAGACTGCACATCATTTAATCACTCCATCGGCAAAGTCCTTGCCTGTGACATCCAAAAGCAGACAGGAAGGTGCTACTGAAAGAGAACAGGAGGACACAGGAGGATTTTTTTAATATTGTAAAACAGAGAATCAAAGCTTTAGTATTTGCTTCAAGATAATGTATGATAAACAAACATAATAGAGAAGGCAGTGTCACCCTACCTTTTTCATTAAAGGCTTTTTTAAAATTGAGTTTGCATTCAGCATTGATGCTTTACAATTTCTCAGATAAGACTAAAAAACTTTAATTCTATTAAGCCATTAGATAATATATTCTGTCATTTATGGTCAGCAAGACACAGCACTATACTATGGCCAATGAACTGAATCAGGTGATAAAAAAATGGGCTGACTCTGTGTTCATGCTTTTGATCTTGGTTAGTCATAACTCCCCTACCAGTCTTTTCTTCATCTGCTTAATTGTATTCTGTTTGGGATAGGAAAATTTTATACTACTATTTCCTAGGACATTTTGAACTGTAAGCCTTTCAGCAATTCAGTTCTGTTCTGCATGAGTATAATTATTATTTCAAAAGTATTGCTAAGTTGAATTGTTAAACCACAGTATGCAGCACTGTATTTCTATAATATGATCCAGCAGTTGGGAATAGCAATATCAATATCAGTCATGGGTGTTGTAATAGGACATGTTATATGGTTATTCTCTTAGAGAGATAAATACCTCCTGAAACACTTCCTACACAAATAATATTTGAATAGTTCTTTTGTGGTAGTGTTCATGAAAATCGCAGCAATATTCTTCAGCATAGGATCATCAAAATTCCTGATCCTAAAAGTATCATGCTATGATTTTAATATAGCTGAGTGTCATATCTGTCCTTAGTGTCCTAGACCTACCTTGCATTGTCCAGAGTAGGGTCTACACAGAGTTTCTCCAGATCAGTTTTACCATCCTGGATACAGGGACTTATGCCACCAAGGTAGGTAGATGATTACTGCCTAACTTCTTTCTGCAAACCTCACTGCTGTGAGTCAACGATTCTATCTCCAAAGACCTCCCTATGCCAGTATTTTCAGCCTAAAGTAATATTTTGTGCAATGCAATTTATTCCTGTTTAGAGGAATGGAACTGGCTTCTATGCCAATGTACTTTAATGTATGACATGATGCATAACTGTTTAATCTTGGGTTCCCTGGTAGAAGAAATATAGGAACTTACTGAAGTGAGTCCAGTGAAAGACATAAGAAAACGTTTTTTACTGTGAAGGTGATAACACACTCATACAGGTCATACACTGCCACAGGTTGCCCAGAGAGCTTGTGCAGCCTCCATCTGTGGAAGTATTCAAGATCTGACTGAACAGAGTCCTGGGCAACCTGTTCTAGCTGATCTTGCTTGAGCAAGGGAGTTGAACTAGATGATCTTCAGAGGTGCTTTCTAACCTCAATTACTCTGTGAATCTGTGAGATCTGACTTCATCCGTACTGCAGAATGCAATAGAGGCCGAAGAAAATCTGTACAACTGCATTTGAGCCACTGTCATGAATAATTCTCCCTCCATGTACCACATCACTAAAGTGCAGCTGTTTATCCACTTCAAGCCAAATCTACCCATCAAAAGCATTCCTGCCTTCAGCAATGTCTTCCCACCCAGTAAGATAACAGGCCATCATGTAATTTGCCTTGGAGAATAATAAAATTCAGAATAAATCAAGTGAAAATGGTGTGGCTTCTTCAAATTAATGCTGTGTATAAATAACCTAGAATCCAGAGGAGTGGTACTTACTATGAATATTTCTGAAAAATTTACATAATTTAGTGAATTTTATTCTTTTTTTTTTTTACTTATACTAAAGTAGATAACAAGTCTTCCAGTGGTAAAATTTCCAGCAGTTGAAACTTCATTAGTCTTTTCGAAATTCCCTTCCAAAATAAAAAGATTTTGTAATTTGGGTGTTGGGTTTTATTTTTTTTTAATCTAGACTTAATGTAAATTTTTCTTATTGAAAAGTCATTTCTTATGTGATCATCACTACTACTAAAAAAAAAAGACATTATGTCAAGTTCTTATTCTCATCCTAGAAAAATTTTAAAAAGAAACATTAATTTTATCCCATTCAAATCTGCTTCACAAATTGTGTTTGTGGAAACAAACAAACCAAATAATCTCAAAAGGTTTTACATCAGGAATTCAGAGTCACAAGCAGGAAAACAGACAGGTTTGGTTTAAAGTATAATAGGTTTCCAAAAGCCCAAGGAAGTGTGCATTTCTTGTGGGCAAATAGAGTTTGCTTTTTTTTTTTTTCAGCTCATTATATACTGTGTATTAAAAGCAAGCTTTTCAAAAGTGACAGGATCATTTTCAGAAACAACTGAGCATCTGGTCTCTGAAATTAGATCTTTTAATAGTGCAAAACTGATCCAACAAACTTCATAAAAGCTTTTACAGGGGACAGAGTTTTACCCTTCATATGTGGTGATCTTGAGAACCATTTTACTTTGACTTGGAACTGGTATTCAACTTGTATAAATGAGTTATTCGAAAAAATATTTCCAGAGTCTCAGAAGCATTAAACACATACATTCTGGAGAGTAGAAAGAGTAATAATTCAATGACTAATTTATTAGTGCAATGAAAACAAAGAAAGAAGGGAAGAAATGAGCAATCTTCCTTTTCTGTGAATCTGTTCAGCCCAGAAAAGAAAGTTTCAGCCTGGTCTTTGGGAAGTATTAGAAAGATAAATATGTTGTGACATTTTCCACTTATGTTGCTTTCTCTGTCTTCTCTTAGATATGTAGTTGCTGTTCTCCTAATGTGACAAAATCCCATTGCTCTCAGCTTGGTAATTAAAGTGCAGTAGTACTTCAGGTGATAAAAACATAAAGAGACATGTTAATATTTCAGAGATTATTTTTTCCCCCTCATTTTATTCAAAGATGAAAATAAGAATACATAGTTAGCTTGGAAAGATACAATGATTATAGAGCAACTTTACTGTGGTACACACATTTAAATTATAGGTCATTGCCAAAAGAACAGTCATCTTGAATTTTATCAAACATAGCAGAAAATATGTCAGAGTGCCTAGAAAGTCTACTGGGGCTAAATCAAATTCAGATGGTTGGATCAGATGGTTGTTTATTTAAGATAGATAATGCATATGCATTAGGGAAGTGGGGTGGCTGATATTTTTGCAGGGGAATGCATGTAACTCTCTTATTGGATATCAAAGAAGTAAACAAATAAAATATGATTTTATATTTTTTTACTACATATGTAGTTTTCAAAAATATTTCCTTCATTTAAGCCTGCCTGAAATATCTTAATTGATGTTTTACTGAACCTTCTATCTCCTCCTTTTTCACAGCTCTTAGGACAGTGTCCACTCACCATTTAATTCATGATTTTAAATCCTTATCCTCTAGGTTTTTGGTTTACTTGTTTGTTGCTGAATCTTTATACTCAGGAAAAGTCTAGTTGAATTATATCAATTTAACTTGGGATAGGACAACCTGACCAGAAGGGTTCACAAAATCTTTTCCTCTGACATTGCAGACAGCTATTTGTACCAGAAAAAGTAACAGAATATTTGAATTGCAGAATCAGAAATCCTTCAGAACTCATAGCAAATCCAAACCCCATAAGAATATACCAATATGTGGCTGGTAACCACAGCCATTGTATGCAACAGGAAAAGAACAGGATTGATTAAGGCCTCTGCCATTATTCAGTTTTACTAGAATAAAAACTGAGATTATCAGAGTGAATGGCCAGACTACAAAGAATGGCTGAACAACTTCCTCCAAAAAAGGAGTTTCCTTCCACACAAAAAAAAGATGAAGGTCGGGAAAGTATCAATTACAGTTAAATGAAAAGTATTGTCCTGAAAGTGAAATGTTAAAAGGAAAATCACATGGTCATGAAGAAATGCTACTTTTGATAGGTCACTTATCAGGACACAAAATTGTTTTAGAAAAATGTTTTCAAGTCTAATTAGAATCTCTAACAGGCAGCATCAAGACTCAAACCAGAAAACAATCAACAGACCAGAAAAGGGGAAGCAAAATATAACTTGATAACACAATGGAAAACTTGAGAATAAGTACTCAGTACCTATAAGGGAATATCAAATAACCACATTCTTCAAGAAGAGGATATGTGTTTTGGACAAGAATGGACTTCAAAGTTCAAGGCTGATTATAACTATAGTTACAGCTAGAAACTTAAAAAAAATGGGGGGCATTAAAAAAAATAATATTTATTACTTCTTTCTCTCTGCTGCATCACTATGAAATAATGTTCTTTGCTTCTCATTATCCTTCTCTTGAGACATGAGCTGTCTGGACTTTTGAGGAGGTAGGGGGACATTAATCGTTTTAATTCAGGCATCCAATCAGGTGGCACAGAAGAGGAAATTATTTTTTAACTGAACGCACCAGTAGTGATGCACCCAAGTGTTCAAAACTAGCTTTATTTTTCAAAGTTTCTAGAATAGAATGCAGGATCAGTAGTATACATATTAACAGCACCAATTATCCATGTGACTGCTGCTCTTCTTGAGCTCTGTATATTTCAGAAGATACAGTTTCTTTCTTTATGCTTTGTGCTCAAAGTGTGAAATCCAATAAAATAAACCTGAGAAGTTTTGCTGGTATCATGGGCTTTTTTACTGCTTCCCATTGGGTCCATCAGGCTAATTAATTCATGTGATATAACCATATATATTCTGCAAGTGATTCCTGGAAATATGTGGGCAGAAAAAGGTTTCAGGGTTTTTGTTCTTCTTCATTTATATTTTTTCCAGCCTTTTCCTTTAGTACTTTTCACAAGAAGCAATAATTCCTGCTCAAATGTCATTGTGCTCTTACTTCCTTTCCCCACAGCTCCTGGTTATGGGAGTTGCATTTGCATCATGTTGATGAATGATTTTTCATCATGATGTTCTCTCAGCCTGTGCTCTGCAAGCACATTTTATTTCATCACTCTATGACATGTCCATAGAGACAATAAGTAAAGGAGAATTTAAAGAAAAATATCAATAATCGAGGAAATGCATGCCTAAGGTTCTTTTGGGTTGGTGGGTTTTAGTTGTCTCTCTGGAAGGATTTTAAATTGGGGATTAAAAGGCATAATTTTGGACTGCATTTGCACTCATCTTCCATGGTCATAGCCAGCATGATATCAAACAATTTGATATGCAGTATGTTTTGAACATGAGTTTTTTATAAATATTCACCCCAACTGCAGGAGCCTGTGTGGAGTAAGGATTTGTTCCCCTTTTGAACTCAAATTTGAGATGGCCATGACAGAAAAGTCTTTACACACTGGTCTGCTGGACTTTGACTAACCATAATAGTAAAGAAAGCCCAGGTGATACACAACTGATTTCATTATCAGTAATACCCAGGAAACAAAAAATAAAGAAATAATTATTATTTTTGTTCAAATAAAAAGTTTTCTCTGGAGGTTTGCAGTTTGATAAACTTTTAAATCTTTGAAGTGATTATGTGAATTGTCTTGTTGTGTATACCTTTCTGAAAACAAAACTTACTTGTTCATATTACTGATCTCGGAAGTTACATAGTTCTGTATTTATTATCCAAATATAACCAATAGCCAATTACTTATGAAAACATTTATTTATTTAACTACACTATACAACAGTGGATGTGTACCTAAATTGTAAAGCATGTATTTTAATTGGTATCAAATTACTACAAATTAAAAAGTGATGTTAATTTTAGAGCAATCAAATCCTTATTTAAGACATTTAATTTAATATGTCATCAAAAATGTTTGCTAGGAAAATCCTATAGAGACTTAGTGTCATATTCTCTATTATCCTGAGGCAGTGAGAATTAGTTAAAATTTCATTATAAGAATACTAAATATCAAAGAATTTTTACAAGATGCTTCACAATGCGATACATACTCTGGTCTAATCAATTACATGTTTGCTTTTTAAAACCAATCATTGTATCAAGCAGCTAAAGAAAGCTGGGGATGTCATTTCAAGATGATGTTCTAGCATATGAAAAGAAATTCCTCATTTCCATTTTAATTGGAGGAAAAGAAAAGCTGTAGTTATCACAAAATTTTCATGTACTATTCCTTAGTTTCATTTTTAAACAAAAGGGCACTTTTGATGCATTTGATCTCTTGGAATGAAGAGATATTGCTTTGGTTTCTAACTGGCCTTCACTTTTATAAACACTTAATGATGTTCACCATTCAGTATTCTTATTATTATCACTACCCCCAGGGAAATTATGTTATATGAAATCTTTTTGGTCCTTACATTGAGAATGGGACTGGATGGACCTAATTACTTACACACTTTTGTTCCCTCAACTTTGTTTAGAAAGTCTTATAGGATAGAGCAATATTTTTCTTCATAAGTGCTTCTAAGCAGTTCTTTCAGCTACGGCACCTTTTTCAGCTAGTTTATGTGCAAATAAAAATCTCTTTCTGAGAAATGAGTTCCAATTATAAGAATATGACTACAACTAAGTAAAAAAGAATTGTGACTGTTAGTTTGTTTAGAACCTCTCTCATCTGCTTTGAGAAAATAATAGTTAGCTCAAGTTTCTCTGCTTGCAAAATTTTAACAGTAGTAGATACCTACAAACTGGTTAGGCATTTTCTATAGCAGCAAACATGTGCTTCTACTGTCTGGCTCTGAAAATTTGCATCATTTCTTTCAGTTGATTGTGGTCAGTTTTAATAAGAAGAATGACGGTGCTTCAGTTCTCATTCTTATAGACAGAAGTAAATTAGAAACCCATTAACTTCTATCCTCTGATCTCTCATAGTCATGGCTCAGGAGCATGCATGCAGATATCTCTGACCAGGTTACCGTGGGAGATGATTCAGATCCTCTTGGGCTGGGGAGGACTTAAAATCCTAATCTCACTCCTAGGTTGTGATATGAAGTTGCATACCATCACCACCGCTTCACTGGTTAAAATCTGATGACTTTTCAGTTTTCTTAGATAAAAAGTTTATACCTAATTTATAAATGGATTCCAGAATCTAGGTTCTGCCACTTTTGCGTAGCAAAGCCACTTTTAGAGTCCAGAGTCACAGGTCACCCTAGAGAAAAGTACTATTTCAAAAGCATATTTGCATTTTAAATTTTGGGATAATTGCTGTCCAAATTTTCATATTGTTTGTCTTTTTCTGCTGCTTTCCCTCCTCACAAATACCCCATGAAACCCCTGCACTTAACTCTCAGCACTAGGTTCTGCCATAGAAAGGAAAAGTTTAAAATAGAACAGTGTAAAGCCCAAAACCTGGTCTTCTAAAGCCTCCCTTCTGTCTGGCCCACACAAAAAGTGAGAAAAAAAATCTACAAAGTTGAGATATTTAGATTCAAGCTTATATATGTGTGTAGATCTGTGCACATATGTATATGCACAACTACAAAAAACATACTTCAAAACGTACACTTTCACATTCATAGATTCACTATGATTACATTTAGTATAGCATTTGAAAGTTCCCAGTATTCTACTTCTTTTTTTACACACTACTTTTTCTCTGTGAAGTGTAGTGGATCTGTTCATGGCATTTAAGACAGATGAAACCACTCTGAAAGATGTTCATATTACCTGGCCTTGTGAAGGTCTGATTACTTTGCTATTGGACATCAATACATTTCTTTCAACTTTGCTGACATCTCATTAATCGTGAGTAAATTCATGCCAGGTCCTTGCAAGAATTGTAATTGATGCCCAGTGGCATCCAACCAGGCTCTTAAATTGTTCATCAATAAAGTAACATGTAAATTCTGTCCTTGAAAAACAATAAACCTCCTTTATTTGGACCCAAACAGACAATCCCAACATTTATTTTTAAAATCTACAGTTACTAGGTTACTAGAAACTACACTTAATAACGAGGAAGAATTCATAGAAAAAAAGAGCAGATGGAAAGCTGAATAATGAGACCCAAATATGAGCATGATATTATACTGTAACATAGCTATAACACATGATTCTCTGACCTGGAATTAAATTCAAGGAGAAAATTTTGTATTTAGGAGAACATAGTGGTGAACAGGGGAAAGGAAGGGAAGGGAAGGGAAGGGAAGGGAAGGGAAGGGAAGGGAAGGGAAGGGAAGGGAAGGGAAGGGAAGGGAAGGGCTCCATTCTGCTACATTTACTGTTGCATTGCTGCCCACATTGCTCATTTTTATTTATCTACTTATATCACATTTAATGTACTGTTTAATTCTTGATTGTAGCTTAAAATTCTATAATAAAAAGATAAAACTTTGAAATTCAGATACCAGCTTATTTCTCAGACTTTCAATATTATCAAAATGTGCACCTTTGAGGACTGTATGGAGATATTTATGCTAACAATTACTGTTTACAAATTGCAATTCTAGTGAGCTGAACAACTATGATTTTTAAGACTTTACATTAACATATCTTTTGTATTCACTTTTTCTGCTGAGACAGTCAAAAACCATCCTGAATAACCTATCACACATTTCACACCAAAAGTGTATATAGAAGTCCTTTTTAAAGTACTGTGCTTTACCTGTCTTGGAGGAAACATCCAGATACTGTGACCAGATACATTTTTTCTTGTCATTTCCCTATTGTTAAGTCATCATGAGAGAGAAATATCAATTTGAGTAGTGTCACAAATCATAATGCTCTTAGTCCTTACATGTACAAAAAAAAAAATAATGGAAAAATGTTAAACCAAGTGCTAACTCTTTGGAATTGATGGAAGAGAATTCTTCTGATTTCAATTCAGTGAGCAGCAGCACAATGGCACAAGGCATCTTTCTGTGCATGTGCACATGCATGTGTGTGTGTACATAAATGTGTGTACATGTGTCTGTGTACATATAAAAGCAGTACTGTACTACAGATTTATGATGCACTCCAGTTCACAATACAGTCATTGAAATGCTTAATGTAATTTGATGGGGCTTTCCCACATTAAATTAACCTGTATTTCCAGGATCCAAATTTAGCAAGTATATGAATATATCCATGATTCTGCCTGTAATATTCAACAACATTTAGAGCTGATTAAATTAGATTGATGCATATAACCCTTTACATTTATATATATTCAGTTAAATATATATATATATTACAAGGGAATGTATGAATAAAAAGAAAGAAAAAAGAACCAGCCTTCAAAAGAAAAGAATACCCCTAAAACCACCTCAGAAAAAAAACAACAAACCATAAGACCTTCTAAGTGGTGTATAACTAAGTGAAATACAATGGCTTACAACTGCTTTTGCTGGTGTTTGCTGTATTTTTCTTCTGTTATAGTAGTGTTCTCTGGCTTAACTTTACTTAAGTGCAATGCTGATACAAATGAAAGGAAGAAGAACCTTTGATATTTATCTTAAATTATATTTAAATTTTGCTTTATTCAAAACCATATTCTTGGACTCTGGTCAAATTTGATTTTCTTATTCACAGGAAAGTAATAATTAGGCTTTTTAGAAATCAGTGGAATTAAATAATTCACATATCTAAAAGGACTGAAGAATTCTCCCCATTGTAAATGGCAAACTTTTGTACAGATATTGCCATTTATATCCTCATGGTCTCTTCAAAGACAGTGCTGAACAATTCAGCAACTATCAAAACAAGTAGGGCAAGGGATTGGTAGGGCAGCAGCCTTGCCCCAGCCTTGCTAGGTATTACAGTGAATGCAGGTTGAATTTGTGTTTAACAACGTACTTCTATGGCAAATAATCAAGACCTCATTCTGAGCTACAGTAGAAGCATCATTACTGGAAGATCCAGCAAAGTTACAATATCTTTCCATTCAGAGCTAGTACAGCTGCACATTGAATACTGACTTCTGTTTTGAACCTCTCAGAGGCCTCTGAAGAAAGTGAAGACTGCCGTGCTGGTTGGGGCACATGATAGTGGTTGATGTAGCTGGATGTGATTAGTATGGCAACACTGTCTAAGATATGAGTCAATAGCAGCCTATGGTTACCTGAAGGTTATTTCAGAACTGAAGCAGACGGACTATTTTCAGTTGTGCTGGACAATGCAACAAGGGGCAAGAGCCATATTGCATCTTGCAAAGTTTAGACTGGACAAGAAGAAAATATTCTTCACTAGGAAGCTAGTGCAGGCTGCAGCCAGATAGACAAAGCCATAGCTGACTAGTCTAGAATTGGAGACAGTCCTGCAATGATCAGGTGGGTAGACTAGATAGTGTCAGATCATCATTCCTAAATACTTACTGTGATCTTACAATGCAAGAAATACTCCTAGTATCCCAGGAATCTCTAAATCTGATTCAGCCGCATATATTTTTTTGGATATTTTAGTAATAGAAAACTTCCTCGAATCAGAGTTCCTCAAAGAATCTCCACCAGAAGATAGCTTTGTCCATCTAACAAATTCCACAAGCAGTCATTGATTCTCTATACATGTAGATACTACATTGTTTAATAACTTCACTTTGTTACTGATTTTTTTCAATTGTCCATCCCTCTTAGTTGTTTGTTCTCCTGGCAGACTGCCTGTTGCTGGTGATATAAGCAGGTGAAAGGTAACAATGCCTGTTGATATTTTTATTGAGAACAAATTCGAAAAATAATGCCTTTCATCTCACAGATCACATAGTTCCTGTCCTCTTCCCTCTTCACTGTACAAACCTGACAAACTCTTGAAGTGACATTGCCACATTTTCCTTCAGTATAAATTTTTTATGTTGACTTCTGGCTTAAAGGTCTGTATGACAATGTACCAGATAAGAATTATTCAGTAGCCTAGAATTATGTGTCCCATTGTTCTGGTTTCTTATCCTCATAAAAGAAAAAAAAAAAAAGTGAAAACATTTTTTGGCATTTATATGACACCAGCAAGATTAAATGTGATTAATGACTTTATTTCACAAACTCTTGGATAGCTGGTCAAGAAAAAAAAAATCACATCCATATGTGGTGACATTATCATTGTGTTGCTCAATTTTGGCTCATGATCAATAGAATAATTTTTAGACATAACTGGACTAATGCTTCCACTTACTCCAGATGCTTTTCTACTTAGATTATTCCTGAAAATACCACTAATGGGCTTTTACAAAGATTTATGCAGCCATATAATCCTTTCTGTGAAGAACATTATTGCCAGTGCAAAAATGTAGTTCACCTCTAGCTCAGTCTGGAAAATTACAAAGAACTTCATATAATCTTACAGTCAGAAAACACTCTAAGTGTGCCACATTTAAAGCTACTTTGGTCACTTCTGTATAACTTAACAGAAATCTCTGCTAATTTCTTACAGACAATGTAAATGCTGCCTTATACATAATGGTAACCTACCACAGAAACAGTCTGTCACAGGTTCTGCTATTACTGGCAAAATAAAGTAATATTCATTGGGAATAAGAAGACCAAGCCTTGGTATTCAGAAAACTTTGCATTTGAACTAAGTCTCCTTTTAAAAAAGTATTCCATAATAATGAATACCACAGTACCCCTCAACAGCTTGGGTCTGGGAGTCAGGTCTGGCATGAATAACAGATGCAGAGTGGAGTTCTCATGTCTTATGAAGAGCACCAAGATATAAATAAAACATGTATTATTCTCACTCATCTATCATATGAACTCACAAATGTACATGTTTATATAATTCAAATAACATGTACATTACACGAGACCCACCACCCAAGTAAACAAGAGTATTTCTTTCACAACGGATTAAGGATTAGGGTTAATGGTTAGATCCAGCACAGTCAGGAACTCATTGACAGCTTCTTTTGTGTTCTAGAAAAGAGGAAGCATCATCTGCTAATCTAAAAAAAAAATTATTTTTTTTTTAAGTTAGTGGAACAGTCAGTAATTCTAGATTTTTGCATTAAAGTATTGAAACAAGTCTATTTAGGTTGTGGAGTACAGAAGATACTAGTACAACTGTTTGAATCTGAAAAACACCACAGGGAGCGTTTCAAACATTGGGGTTGCATACATCATCACATCACAATCCTCTGGTGGTAAAAATAAGAACAACTTGGATCAAACTGTACAATCATCCTCACAGCTGTTAGCTGAAACAGGAAAGAACATTTTTGAAATAATAAGTAGCAGATGTAATTTATATTTTGCTTTTGTAAATTTTATTTTTTTTTTATATATGCTAACATCAAACTGCAGTTGAGAGAACAGAATAACCATCAGAATATAATGTGTCCTGTTTCCAAGACACTGAGAAGCAATAAAACCAGATATTGAACCATTCTCACACATTCATCAGCACATGAGAGTTTTAAGGTACCCAGTATGTAACAGGTTCTGTAGTGAGCTGTATGATATAACTGATTTGGTTTAGGGCTGATAAAGTGAGATAATAGTATGGAAGAAAAGGCATTCCAGTAGCAAATGTCAGCTAGTTTATCTCTGACACACAGCTGAGCATTCTAGAAGAGTTCTTGATCTTCCAGGATCTCTCACAATTTGTAACAGTGACCAACCTGGCCTTTTGAAACTATGGGTTTTCATACAAAGTGAGCAGGAGAAACCTGTAGTAAGCTTGGAAATATATATATATATATATTTAATAACACTGACTTGCAATCCTTGGAGAAATGTTCAGGGCAACATGATATTCTTGATATCTTGCCTCTTCTCTTGAAAATTTTGTCTCTTGCATTCAACTTTTTTCTCGTTTTCCGTTAGGAAAATACCTGTGGATGCAGGAATCTTTCTTCATTTCATTATTCCAAAACCCACTTCCCTCCTTCATCCCAGAAACCTTTACAAGATAATACTAGTTATAGTCAACAGACAGGTAGCTCTAACTGAAGTATTTAATATTCTGACTGCATTGATCAGGAGTAATAAAGATGGAATAAATTTAAGTATTTAATCTGGTTTTTTGATAGTGCGTGAGCTATTCCTCCTGTAATAACAACACATGGGAAAATTATACCTGACTGCCTAAGACGGTCTTGTGTAGTGTACTCTTACACTTCTTTCACCACAGGCATTAGTGGGGAATTGAATGTGAAAAGCTGATCATGTATGCAATTATTATTGGATGGTTTTGGGAGGAACATTTCAGCTAAGTGGGTGAAAATTTAACTAAAGATATTCTTGTTTAACAGTTTTCTGCTGTTTTTATCTAAATAAAAAAAGAAAAAGAGGACATGTTTGTATTTACTAAATATTTTTGCTTTTATGCATAATTCCAGAGATGGACACTTTGAAATAGAAACTGGTATGATTTCTTTTAAAAGGTAGTTGAACTCTCTTGATACATGAATATGTCAAAATACACAACTGAGAGATCTCATTGCACAATTGCACTGTACCTGGAGAGAGAGATCTCAATGTGAAATAATACTGAGTAGAAAAATTTTATTACAATGTAAATCCATATCAATAATGTTTCTCATAGTTCTACAGATCAATAACATCATGGAAGCAGAAGTACTGCAATAGTAAACTGATGAGAAGCTAATTTTATCACCAGGGGATAAAAATTTTCAAGAACAATTATAGACCCCTAGAAGCCTTATTCAAGTTTACATATTGGGCTCCAAAGATTTATTTCATGTTTAATTCAGGTTTTTGAAATAATGTCATGTACTGCTTTTAGTATATACAGTATTTATAATCATCATAACATATATATAATGCTATATATATATAATATAACACATTATACAACATGTACTCATCATAATTATATAAATATAATACAGAATCATAGATTGCCTTGGTTTAGAAGGGACCTCTAAAGGTCATCTAGTCCAATTCCCCTGCAGTAAGCAGGGACATCCTCAACTAGATCAGGATGACCTTGACCTTGAATGTCTCCAGGGATGGGGCCTCCACCACCTCTCTGTGCAACCTGTTCCAGTGTTCCACCACCCTCATAGTAAAGAACTCCTTCCTAATGTCTAATCTAATCTAATTCTCTAATTTAAAACCATTTTCCCTCATCCTATCACTACATGCCCTTGTAAACAGTCACTCCCCAGTTTGCCTGTAGGCCCCCTTCAGGTACTTCAAGGCTGCTATAAGGTCTGCTCAAACCCTTCTCTTCTCCAGGTTGAACAACCCCAACTCTCTCAGCCTGTTTTCACGGGAGAGATGTTACAGCCCTCTGATAATTTTTGTGGCCCTCCTCTGGACCCACTCCATATAATACACCAGATAATATAAAGTATTCTTATAGTATAATATTATAGTATCATACATTATGCCATACTGAATATTATTTTTAAATTTACATGATAAATAATACCTATGTATTTATTACACGTGTCTAGAAATATATATGTATATTTATACATATATGTATACATGTGTGTTTATATATATGCATATGTAAATTTTTGCATCTTCCCAAGAATGTTAGTTAGTGTTTTTAGAAATCTTAGAAATAGAGACTGTTACCATTATCAAGATGTTCCATTAGTGGAAAGCAGAATATTATGTATTCAACACACACACAAAAAGATTTTCAAAGCAAGTGAGATGAAACATTATATAATATTGAAAACTTATTAGTTGTAGTCATTATACTTATTAAATCACAGAATCACAGAATGGTTTGGGTTGGAAGGGAGCTTTCAAGGTCATCTAGTCCAACCCCCATGCAGGGAGCAGGGACATCTGCAAACAGAGCA
>JAAGNO010014200.1:0-28820 GCA_033439905.1 Ceryle rudis | reverse complement strand
ATCCGCTCTAATAACTCAGATAAAATTACTCTCAGAAGTTCAAGGCTTTGGTGCAGTCACAGGTGAACCCCCTCACACGGGTTTTCTTCTTTTTTCTTTCTAATTAGTACGAGGTGAAGATTTGTGGGAAGCTGTAATTTGCCACCAGTTTTGCTAGATCTTACAGCTTTTTTTGTGTGCCTGACAAAGCCTGCGTTGCTCCCCTTTGTAGCCCTCTTCTCTTACTAAATATCTGCGCTGAACTTAATATGCGTTTTTTACCTTAATCTCTTTTTATTTTATTTTTTTAATTAAAGCAGCTCTTCCTGCATCAGGGAAGGTAGCAGACAGATGACCTTGCAAGGGGAATTCGTGGTGTGCACACGAGTGCAGATGGAATATGTGGGCTTCTTGTGTATCATCCCCCTTTAATGCTTGACCCTAGGAGGGGAGTTGTTATCTCATTTTGAGAAAGGCTTGCTGACCATAGTTACTGTGTTTTTTTTGACTTCTTCCTGGCCTTTATGCAAGGAAGACAGTTAATGGTAATTGTGCTAATAGATTTTATCATAAAGTTATTAGTGTTACTATATTGTACAGGGCCGAATTTTTCTGAAAGACACTGTAAGTAGGAGCTTAAGTGCCACTGAAAGTTAGAGTAACTGGGCAGCTAAAGCCAGTAGGCACTGGAAGTTCTCACTCCAAGATTTTTAAAGCTCTTGTCATGGGAATGTTTTGTCATCACAAAGTTGAGAGGTATGTAAATGCCTTCAGAGAATAGCCCAAAGTCCTTGTGTCCTCCATTACTGGCACTGCTCCAAGTGGGATCTGCCTGGGTGGCTGTCTCACAGGCTGAAGTATGGGCATTTGTTTTTGAGAGACAGGATAAGCAGTGGGGCCCAAGTGTATTCCATTCCTGAACCCTCTCCTTACTTCGTTGTTGTTGTTGTGGTGGGTTTGGGTTTCGGTTGGTTGGTTGGTTGGTTTTTGTGTAGGAAGTTTCCTTTAGAAAGTTTTCTATCTGCACGGCAGGGAAATTTTGGCTCTGTGGGGAAGTCTATTTGTGTTGAGAAAGAAGCCACTCGGGAGGCTATTCCAAGGTAAACACGTTCCAAGGGTGGATACTTTCACAGTTCTGTCACTTTGAGAAGTATCTGTGCTGTAAAATTCTCTCTAGTGATGTGATGAGAAGCATACGTTACATGGGGGAAATGTACTCTAATCTGTGCTATTTTGATCTCTTTCACCTTATAGTCTCAGTCCTGCAAACAAGTCCTTAAAGCATTAAACTGAAGCATTTAAAACCCAAAGTGCACCACACTCAGTCACACGGGCTGTCCTGGGGAGTCAAGTGACTTTTAAAAGCTATAAAGAAATACGAGGAATGCTTTATTTCCCGCATGGTACACTGTGGTCCGATCTGTTTTCTCTATGCATACAAGATTTGAGAAGTTGCCATTTGTCAGTAGTGACATCTCCTCCGTCTCTAAACAACCCTTAGAAATATTTTTGAACATAAGAGAAATTTTAGAAAATTAAATAATAGCCATCCCCCCCAGCTGTGTGTGTTTTGTCTTTAAAAAGACAAAATAAAGCAGCCAGCCTCCCCCTCACTGGGTGTCATGAACCATGCAGTCTCTCCCCACCAGCTCTCATTCTCCTGGGAAATATACCTGAGGAGGCATTTCCTGTAAGCAAAAAGGTACAAATGGGCCAGAAAAATTTAAGACTGCAAACAATACTTATTAGTGCTTTTCATTCATATTTTTCGGTTTCTGGTGAAGTGGATCCACAATCCTGGTATGGCTCTGCCCACTGTCTTGCTACAGCAACAATCCTATGAGTCAAATGGCACAGCCTTTCCCAGAGGAACAATCCAGATAAAATTTTCGAGCTTTTCTTTCCAAAGTCGCTCTTTCCTAATTGAGTGAGCAGAATAAGTTTCCTTTGCAGTTACAAGTTCCTGTGAATTATGACTTTAACAACACTCATGTTAATTAAAAATGCTTTAGAGCCTCTAAGCTTATTACATTCTCACTGGTGGCTTGGTGGAGTTCAGCTGTGTTTCTTTGTCTCCATTCCATGGGCATAGGGTTTCAAGATACCTGTTTATTATAGATCAGCGAAATGCATCAGTAACCAAGAGAATATTTCTCCTAAATCTTTGAGCAAACTTAGAGGATCCTCTTCCCTCGCTTTTGCCTCCTGTCCAAGGAACTTCCATGAATGATCATTTCTGAAGAGCAATTAATCTTCATAAGAAAAGGCTCTGAGATAGCCTGGTTTTCTCAAACGAGTTTGTTTCATGGTATCACAGCAGCCATGTAGAGGATCAGATATGGAGAAAGGAAATAGTTGTATCATGCTAAGGTACAAATGCTGAGGCACTCTCTCCAAGGAACAGAATTAGCAATACAGAAGGTCATCTCTGTTTGGGCTGGCTTTGCTCGTGACTTTGTTGCTCCACTCCATCATCTGCCTATCTTTCTGAATCACTCTGCAATGTTGGGTTGGTTTTGGTTGTTTTCTGTTTTATTTTGTTTTTTTCCTTTTTGAAATGTGAATACGCATCAAGCATTTTTTTTAAGATATGACTTCTCCAAGCCAGCCAAATTGGCTGCAAGCCTGGATATCATAGGCAGGAATTCAGTCCTGGAAATCTGACAGCATCAATGGTCTTTAGGTCCCTGGTGTCTTTCAAAGGGATGCTGAATGTCAGTGCTCCACTGAAGCAGCCTTTTCCAGCAGCAAAGCCCATTTCCAAACAAACAGATCAAAACCAGCTTGTTGCCCTTAGAGTAAGTTATTAGAGTCTTTAAAAGATAAAGAACCTGACACACACACACACCCCCCCCCACAAAACCCCAAGAGTTGGAATTTGTTTTCGAAAGGACATTCAAGATAAATTGCTTGACAACTGTTATTCCAAATCATTGTGCCTTGGAAGTATGAAAACCGTGTGCATTATAACATGGGAGGCATCTCAGATGGACACAATTCCACACCCCTGTCCCCATCTACATTAGACAATAAAGCATCAGCCAAGGGATTCCGCTCCAGTGCAGTTGTTTCCTTTGCTGCTTATGGATTTGTTTAAAAAAATAGTGCAGCCCAGTCCTCAACCTCCTGGTGCGGGCAGGGAAGGGCTTGGAATACTTCCCTTGTCTGTGGGACATGGCTGAAAACTTCGGTCTGCTGCTGTCAGATGTTCTTGATCCTGTTGGATGGGCAGCAGCAATGAGGTCTCTTTCTGACAAGGAACAACTCAAATGGACACAGGCCAGTGATGAACAGAAGTAAATTTCTAAACAGATAGGAATATTTTGGTCTGATATTTTGGAGTTTTTATTTGATAGTGCAGAGAAACTATTTGAAAGAGTCTGCCAAGACATGGGATCAACAAACACGTTCACTGTGCTCCTGGGTTTGCTTTCTATACTACACTGCTGCAGAAATATGACATGACTCATGGCGCGCCACACTGCTGACACTGCTACCTACGCTTGTAATGCATGGGTGTCCAGCGGTCCTAATTAGATGTTTGCTGAGCAAAAGTAGGGGTCAGCTAAGGAACTTTTCCATGTCTAGCACTGCGCTGTCAGTGAGCTGAAACTCGGGGAAGTTCCTTCTTCCCTTCCAGCACTGCCACAGGCTGTGGCTGAGAGCAGGAAATTGGGTTAGCTGGGGCATGGATCAGATCTGTACAAAAACCTGTGTTCCCGTGCTGTGGATTTTGATGATAACCTCTGATGTGTGAAGGTGAGCCCATCACATCCTCTCTATGCAATGTCATTTAACATGGTTCCCTGGGCTGGATCTTATTCACAAGCCAGAGGTTGAGCTGGCCCCTGCTATAGAAAGAAGACATCCTATAGACAATTGCGTACTCTTCTCCCTGATGTACACTGTGTTTCCTTTACCAGGGCTTGCTAGCATCCTGTTTGCCTGGTTCCTTTGTCTGCTGTAGCTTCATTCTGGGCTGAAAATACCATAAGGATGTCTGTACAGTGATTTGGCATGTCTGAAGAGCATGAAAGCTACTAAAAGGAATGTATTTCCAAATGGCAGATACTCATTCTTCTTGCCTTCCTCAGGGCAAAAAGTCAGTTTTACAACAGCCTTTCTTGCTACAGTCCTCTTCGCCACCACTTCAGGTATACATCTCCCATGCAGGTTCCAGTCATTGCCCTTTCTTACCCTTGGCCTTACGGCTCATGACTGACTTGCTGCTTTGTGAAAGGCTTTTTTTCCCAGTTAGCAATAGGTTCTTTCACTGCTTGGCTAGTATTCATTAGCATGGTGTGACACATATTTTTGCTGCTAGGCCAGAAGAAAAATGTGTTTACAACATATGTAATGTTCTCCTGCAGGTACCCCACCCCTACCCCTTCCTAGTGTGAACACAATCAGACAATATAATGATCTTTTGAAACCATCTCTAACTTGGAGTTGTGCTCATGTTTGCAATATAAACATGCAGTGTGTCTTGCCACACTGTTCATCAAGCAAATAGGATTAGAAAACACCTCACTTGTGCTATTTGGCCAAAGTTCTGTTGTTTTTGGAATCTCATCTTTTGCGTTTTCATGCACACTAGGCTTGCCAGGTGCAGTGTGTTTAAACCTTCATTTATCTGTGAGAGCAGATGGAAATACAGATGCAAAAATCCATGACCCACTGAAATCAGGGAGATAACTCATTGATTGCTCCCTGTTCCTCTGTTTCAATTAAACATTAACCACATGAGTAAACCCAGTGAAATTTGGGCCATCATTTTAAGCAATGTGATTAATTAGATTCTGTCTTGCTTCTATTTCATACTTAAAAGCCCTGCAGACTTGGAGGAGAAAGGCACCAGATTAGAAAAGCAGTATTTTCTAAGCAGTTTTACAGAGATCTGGAAAGAGAAAGACCTGGAGAACTGGTCTTTAGATCTTTAATAGTGATGGCAGGAGGAAGGCCCCCTTCCCATGCCTGTTCTTGTTATGGCCTGTCTGGAAACAGCTTGACACACAGCTGGTGGGAAAGGGCAGAAATACGCCTATTTACATTGTGCCTGTTTTATCGCGGGTAGAAAAAAAAGATGAAGACTCAGGACTTGATTCCCAACTGAGATGCTGGAGCATCTCTCCAGCACTCTCTTCTCGTGTGCTGTTTCTTGCTGAGTGCAGCTGAAATGCATGAGTTCCCTAGATGCTGGGAGATGCAGGACTTCCTTTGATTCCTGAATAAAGGACAGGTTCTCTGAGGATTCTGCTTTGTGAAGCTGATGTTGAAGTCTTCTTCATGAAGACTGCCCCAGCAGAAACCCTGAAGCAGCAATGACTTGGCCTGTAAGATGGAGGAGAGTAAGCTTTGTTAAGGCCTTTACAAAACTCTATTAGATGTCCCAAAGCACACTGAGGGGAAGTTTTCAAGCACTGGAAATAATTTCACTTCACATTCCACCCTCCTGCTGTCTCAGCGTAACATTACATACATTGCAGCCAGAGACTGAGTGGCCTTGGATTAAGTCCTGTTTCCAGACCTGGTCCTGAGCACTGCCTTTCATCTCTCCTTGCTGGAGGCCTGTGGAAAAAAAGTACAGCCTCAATATTTTTACAGAGGGGAGGATCGCACACTGGGAGCTTGGGTTTGTTTCTTTTTGCTTTCCTTGAGCTTGAAAATACGTACTGGGATTTTGTTCCCAGTTTCAAAACAAAACAACCAAGCATGGGAAATGTGAGGTCAAATACTCAATGGAAGCGTCCTAAGCAAATTTAGGGTGACAGTGGATGTTGTTACTTTGATGTTGGCTGATATCTGCCATGATAACACACTGGGATATGTGTCATTTTGAGAGAAAATATGCTGAAAGTTAGAAGGCTAAGGGACCCTTTTCAACACTCGCTGTGTGCCAGAGCATTTGAAAAATAGTTTGGATAGGTGATTAAAGCTCTGTGTTTTCTAAAATAGTTTAGAAAGGAATTGCTATGGTTGTTAGACTATGCTGGTACTTTCTATCTACTCAAAGGTGGTTTGTTTAATTTGCACTGTCAGTGCCCAAGAGGGACTGGAGTCAGAGGTGTGCACTGCTTAGACCGGACATTCAGGGAGTTGTTACTAATCTACATGTACTAAAAAGGGTCTCTAAATTGACCTCCTGGGAATTACTCCCTGATACCTTCCCAGGCTGTTCCCACCCCATGGTGACCGTGATGCTGCCTGTCCCTGGCGAGGGTGGTTAACCTACCTCCAGTCTCCCTGTGTAGGAGCAGCACAGTGCTGCTTAGCTCCTGTCACAGCACTCCATGTTCTTGGAACCTCCAGAGACCTAAAGCCTCTAGGGCCAAGCTGTCCTGGCTCCTCTGTGATCCCCACCCAGGTGGAGAAGCATGGTGGTGCCCACAAGGTCCTATTCCCACAGGACCTGCTGAGACCCAAATTCATTTGCCCCGCCTCAGCACACATTGTCTCTGTGAGCAGGACTGGCTTGCAGAGAGCAGTGCCAGCGGCAGCAATAGCTGTGGTTTGGTTGATCCGTGTCCTTCAAGGGGCACGGGGCAGGTGGAAGTCTTAAGCCCAGTGTACTGGTGGCAGTTCCCCAAGAACCATCTGTGTGCATTTCAGTGGCTGTGAAGCCACCTACAATTTTACCCTGTGGCCCAAACCTGCCACAGAACTGCACCCACATCATTAATGGACATTAGAGCTCCTCCCTATGCCCGTATCAGTTCATGGGACTGGTTCGTAGTGACTGGCCATTTATGGCAAAATATGTGCTTTTGAGAGTATGAGCTTTTGCCATGGTAGCACTCTGCCCACGCAGACAGGGCTGTTCTTCTTGCCAGCTTCCAGCCTTGGTCCTGCATACATGAGTTAGCCTTAAGAAAAGAAAAGGCAATCGGCGCATCCCGTGTGTGTTTGGAGAGGAATGCACAGCAGCTTGTGAAAATGATTTATTGCACATGTTGAGCACAAGAATGTCAGGCAGGCCCAGCACTGAGGGCTCCCTGTGGGATCAACCTGTGCTTTTTTTGCAGTCATTGCTGGGAGCAGTTCTGAGCAACCACCATCAAATAGTCATAGCTGTGAGGAGCACAATGTTCAGAGAAAAAATAGGATTTCCATTCTTTCCCTTCCTCTCTGTCAGCTTCTAGGGTCAGACTCTTCTGAGGCTCTGATTACCTTCCTTCCAGCTCCTCTCTTTGCTCTTTTCACTCTGCCACAGTTTCAGTTCCATATTTTGTCACTTGTAGGGCAGAACTGCCTCAATATTGTGATATGTAAGGAGAGGGTATAGAGAAGGCAGTGAGGCTGTTCTCACAGATGCAGAGTGGTAGGAAGTCACCCAACAGATTTGAGTTGCCAAACATGAAACTCTGATTAGATATCGAGAATATTTTTTTCACTGTGAGGGTAAGTCAAACACAGACAAGTTCACCCAAAGAGGTTAAATAACTCCACCCCTGGAGAGACTGGACTAGATGACCTCCAGAGGTTCCTAACATCCTAAATTATTATATAGTTCTGTGACCCTGTGCCAACATTTCACACCAAATCTATAGGATCAGCAACCACTGTTCATGCAGAGATTTAACTTCTGCCGAGGACTGCATTTTCTGAGCCTCAGCAACTGTCCCGTTTCTCCCATTGGTACTAAATGACAGTCTGGGCTTCTTGTAGGATTGTTTGCCGTCAACAGTGCATCCATTTCAAACTTGCTGGGCTACAAACACCGAAGTCAGATGGGAAGTACAGATCTGGACAGCTGCATTCCTCACAGTTTGGGGATGCAGAAAGCAAGCATTTTGGGTTGTGTTCATGCTTAGAAGTGTGTAAATGTGACCTTGGAAATATGCAAACAGCTGTTACTAGTCCCTGTGTCTGCCATGCCTGATACAGCAGGGACAGAGCAGCGAGTGGAGTCAGCAATCTTTAGGCAGCATGAATATTAAGTCCTGAGAATGGCTGAGCACCATTTTGTGCTTGAGCACCATTTTGTGCTTGTAATTTCAAGTTTGGTTTGCCTTCTGTTCAACTAACAGAATTCACCTGTAAGTACAGACATGTAGCTGCAGACCCCTATTTTCTGTGAGGAGCATGTGTGAGATTACGTGAGACACTATGTGTGTTTGCGGCTGTATGCAGCACGCATTTTTGGATGGGTGTGTTTACAGATGTTTTTGGCCCACTTAAAATATCTTTGGCAAGAGGCAGTGCTATGAGTTTGAACCAAGCCAAACACACCTCTGAGGTCACTGCTGCCATGAGATCACCACCTAGGCATAATGATCAGGACCTTTGAAGACTCCTCTTGTGTTTTTTTAACATTTTCCTATTTGAAGCTGATCCAGGGTAATTACGATCCACCAAGGAAACAAACAGAAACCCTTCACAAGGCAGAGCCATAACAGTCAGGCATGGAGATGGCATGCAGGGGCTAAGACAAAGTGTGTGTTGCTGTGGTCCAATTTTTCGGAAGGACTCCAAACTCATGAAGTCAGTGTAAATATCAGATTACCATGATCCACTGGAATTTTGAATACAGCCTCCTACTAGGTCACTATTTCTATGTTGTCACTCTCTGCAGTGTATTTATGAACAAGCTTGATTTTTTTCTCTGTTGTCTTCAAATGATTTAATCTTATTTATCAGTATACTTGGCACATGTCAACTGTGGTTCAGGAGCCTGGCTTAGAAAGGGGTCCGATCTCACACGTTGGATGTTAGCACCCCAGGTTGTTGGGGGTCAGCTGTATCCTTGTCCAAGTCACAGGGGCCAGGGCAGCTTCCAGACCAAGCCAGTAGTGGGGGTTTTTTGAAACCAGAATAAACAAAGCCTTGAACTGCTAAGTGTCAAAGCCATATGGAAGAGTGTGGTTGGAAGGCTACTGTGATGAAGGAAGACGCTTTTGTTTTTCCTGTGGAAAACACTGAGACATGTGAATACATATGGTAAGAAGAAGATAGTTCATTGACTCGGAAACCAAGAGAAATGTTTCTGGAGAGGTTGTTCCATAATGATCCTGAAACCACCAACACCACAGCGACTCTGAAGGGCTTTGAAAACATGCAATGTTTATTTCTTTGAAGGGATGGACAGCTCTTGCTGAACCTTGGCACCCACCCCAGACACCCTCCTACAATTTTTCTGCTTCAGAAAAGATCACTGGACATAGAGTGTTAACAGGCTACAATAACGGTGTAGTCCATGGGATTGGAAAAGGCGGTCAGAGCATCTGGAATGGAGTGTTCCGTTTGGCAGCGTGGTACAGGCGCTGCATCCATCTCTGTGCCACCCACAGACATTCTGCCTCCCATCTCCTCTTTGCAATCCTCATACCCCCCCTCTGCTCCCAGTCGTTTTCAAGCAGACTCTCTTTATAGTCTCACACAGCCTCTTCCATCCTGTTCCCACTCCCTTGCCACCACCCACCCACCCACTCTCTCTCAAATACTTTCTTCTCCTCTGGTTTTCATGTGGACGCCTCCCCTTTGTAGCCTGTCTCTCACAACATCCCCTCTTGCCTGAGACACAGACACCCTCCCTCTCCAGAGCATATGCAGAGCAGAGGCATTTCCTTTTATTGTCCATACAGCCCCTGCAGCCTCACCCATCTCCCGTTTATTTGCTGCAATAGCACATTTGGACTGGAAGTAGTCCTGCTGAGCTCAGTCACACAGACAACGCAGGAGAGCCAAGTCTTTGCCCCACATTGCTCCTGCTTGTAGACTACTGCTTCCTGCCTATGCACCCAGAGGAAGAGGCACACTCAGGCTTGGACGATGTGGTGGTGAGATGCCCTTTGCTGCTGCTCAAGGACTCTGACAATATTGCAAAGCTCCTCTCTTCTTTTCCAGAACTAATCTGTCACAGGCAGCTTCAACAATGAGTTTTCCAGCACATGCTTTCCCATGACATCCACCTTGTCTGCAAAAATGTATGAGCGTGGAGGGGAACAGAACAACATGGGAGTGTCTTCATGGATGGTAAAGCACTTGATCTCCATGCTTGAGGGTGATGGCAAAAGGGCTGGGGAGGACCAGTGGTGAGGGAGACCATCTGAGACCACCAGTTTAAGTTACAGAGGTCACAGTCAGAACAATTTCAGTGCAGTCAAAGAAATAACATCAGCCTGCACAGTCCAAGGAACCGATCGCCAAAAGCAACTCTTAGGGGAGGCTAGATGATAAACACCCCACCACCCCCTGAAATAAGATCTTAAGCAGGATGCTGCCCATATAAACCATCTGTTCCTTAGAAAAGCAAGCTTGGAGGCACAGAGCATTTCTGTATTATGATAAGGCAGCCTACAGGACCAAACTGGGCCAGAAGACATTTTCAGCAGCGTTGCTGAGCTCTTTCCTCAGGACTTCCCCATGAAGAGTTCCTGTGCCATTCATTGGCTGGGAACACTTTTGGCTCTCAACCACTGTCCATTCATGAGCAGCCAGACACAAACTGGGGCCCGCTATTTGTAACAGAGCTCCTCAGCTCTCTCACAGCAGATTCTCATTTTCCCTTACTCTTCCTTGTCCCTAGTGGCTCCAGACCTTGCCACTGCAGTGCCAACTCCATACAGAGCCCAGGTGAATATCTTGCAAAGTACTTAAGACCTAGAGTTCTTCACTTTACCTTTAGTGTTGGTGTATTTTATTATTAAGGTACACCTTTGCCAATGAGGGATCAGTGATGCTGTACAGGGTCCAGGAGACGCACTGAAATCAACCTTCATCATGTCAGGGGCTGTACAGCCAGCCAGTGGAACAGCAGTGGAACAGCATCCCTGTCCCAAAGGGTTCAGACTCTAGCATGGTAGGACCAAGAGCTGCCTTGGTAGCACAGTTGCTATGAGGTGGCTTACTCAGCCACTTACAGGTTGAATCTCAGGGTAAAATATAGGTGCTTTTTTGATGGGTTGATTTGGTATAAGATCCCCCACTGGGAGCACCATGCAAACCCTGCATCAGGTCTGCTTCTTCTGGAGACTGGCAGCTTTTGCCGGTTTAAAGAGACTGAAAATACAGGCAAAGTGTGGGTCGAGAAAAAAAATCCTCTGGTGGCCAGTGCCAAAGCTGGAAGTGTAACAGCCCTCACCACTAACTCCTCATCCGTGGCCATAGTCACTTACTCGGCTTGCTATAGAAATACAGAAGACAAAGAAATGCATCAGGAAAGCTGCAGAATCTGAAGACACTACATCTGTCCCACCAGTCTCTTCCCCTCCTCATTTGGCTTGATACATGTGGCAAAGCATTAACTGCCAGATGAGGTAAAGATGCACCCCTCACCCCTTCATCTTCCCTTCATTGTTTACAGCTCTTTCTGAACTTGAGGATAGCAGCAGCAAGAGCAAAAGGCATGGAATGAAACCAGCCCAAATCCTCGCTGTGCCGTGACTGCCTGGGAGTGAAGAGGACAGCAGCATGTGGCAAACCTGTTTGTTGACTGGAGATGGTTTTAATAGAGAAACTTGGCGTTAGGATCACTTCTGAGACATGAGCATCTCTTTGAGCTGCCGACAGCAATGGAAGATGAAAAGGGGCTGGTAGGTGGTGGAGAGGGCAGAAGGAGCAGGAGTGGTCATGAACTTTGAGAGATGCTCAATGCTGTTTCCTGGAAGTGCCTGACAGCCCCAGCCCTGTTAAGACTCTCTTTGCCAGGGACGGTCATTGCCAGAATTTCATTCAAAGTTTAATTAATTAGGAGCTTAATTACTTTTGGGTTACATGTTCCTGCTAACAGGAACCCTGTTAGCAGGAACTTTTCCCACACAGACAGGTGAGAGGCCAACATTTGTCCAGCCAAAACTAAGGAATCTGATGAAAATTTGATGAAATTTTTCAAGTACTCAGATGTAAAACCTCCCAGTGCTTAGATCTCATTTCAACTTAAGGCTTGCCAGACTTGGTCCAGAACACTTTCCTTCCCACTCCATTTTCTGAAGGGTGAATAAATGCAGCCCTGAACAAATAAAGTATTAAGAAAAGGGTCTGATGCAGCATTTCTGGCCATAGCAACAGTGGGAAAACTTCAAGAGCTCATGGCAGCTTTTTTGTCCAATTCTTCACACTCACATCTTTCTGAAGGTCTGGAGTTGACCATGCATGGAGTAGCTCCATCTTCCCTGGGATTCAACCCAGTCTTCAGAAGACCTCTCTGTGGCTATTGGTTTGTCCCTTATCTAGGAGGACTTTTCAGCTTTGCTGACAGCTGTTCCACTTTGAATAAATAATGAAATGCTGATTAAAGTGGGGACTCATGTCCATTTTTTAATGTCATCTTTAGATGACAGCTACAAAGATCTAAGTACAAAAGGTCCCAGTAACTCTCTTTTTTTTTGTGTGTGTGAAGACGTGCAAATCCACTGGCCTTGGAGTCTGGATATAATTCAATTAAAATTCATTAAAAGCACCATTTCCAGGTGAACTAGAGCTTTCTGTTTGGAGTTATAATGGAGTTGTGTGTTTTCCATGCTCAGAATAAGAAAAGCTTTCTCTTTACCACCCCTCCCGTCTCACATAAAGATACATTTAGGCTTTACAATAAAGGTCTTTGCAGCTCTTAGGTGAAAAGTTCAAAGTACCAAGTACCACACAGCTGCTATGATCAGTTTGGTCCCCTAAAATGATGTTGTGATGTGCATATTGGAGTGGGTAATCTTATCAGAAGGATGAACTGGTCTCAATCTTTACTCTTGGTGTGTTTGACTCCAGACTTCCCTTCAACATCTGACATATGGGTTTTATTGTTCAGCTGACTTTCTTCTTGTACAAACATCCTGACTGAAGCACATGCAGAGGGAGGAGGGAAGACATTCCTCTCCATATATGTTTTAATTCCTCCGTCTTCTTGCTATGTGGTCCCAGGAACACATGGAGGTCCCTGCATATTTACAAGCTCTTTGTTTCCCAGCTTCCAAGGCCAGACGGTACATTCTGATGTTTTGTGGCATTTTTACCTCTAACTTGTTACAAACTAGGATGAGATGTCCTCACCATAGCAGTGTGCAGCTAAGGAATGTCATCTTAGTTACCACTTTGGTAATAGGACAAGTTGCACCAGAAGGATTCTGTGATTCTATGAACAAAGCAAGGGCAGACTCAGGCAAGGCTCTTTTCTTGTACTCTTCTGTTGCAGGGTGATTCTCTAGTTGTCTGTGCATTAGATCTGTAACGTGCTTCTGGGTTACAGGTATGGCAAAGCTGTGGATTCTTTGGTTGAGGTCAAGTTCATTGACTGCATATATGTTCACAGCTGCCTTCTACTGGATGGTGGACTTGATTATTTGTGCCCTTGTTAGCTAAACAAATGGTCAGATGATTCCATGTGTTTTTGACATCACCTTTATTATTAATCAGTTTATTGCTAATTGGGTTGTTATAATACTGCAGCATTAAATTTTACATAAGCACAAAGCAAGATTTGGTCCCTCATAATCTCGTGCAAGACAAAGAGGAGGAGTAGAAGAGGCAGAGTTCATTCAGTTCATGGACTTTCTTATTCTTTTTGGAAAAATTGCTGCAAACTGTATATGATCAAGAACACGAGGTTGGGTGGAGTATATGAAGCAGATTAGATTTCTGCTAATGTGAAGGAAGTAGGAGAAGGTATCCACTTGTCAGCACCAGGTCTTGTGTGAGATGGTAAACTATTGTTATATATATATATGTATATATATATTTTTTTTTTTTAAGAGGACAATAAGATCCATTATTCAGAGGGCAAGAGAATACTTGTTTCTCTTTCAGTCACAATGTGCTATGGTTTTTTTGTTATGTTAAACAAGAGGTGAACTAGATTATATCCTTTTCTGAAATAAAAACAGCATTAAGATCTCCCTGGCCCACCCAGGTCCTCATGTTTTTAAAACCTGTAGAAACTTCATTACCTTAAAATGACAAAACTGCAGAAAAGGCTGACTGGAACTTTTCCAAAGCTTAAGAAAAAAATGGACATATTTGGGCTTATAGTAAAAGCTTTGTTTTAGTACAAAACAAAGCTAAGAATACGTTTGAGGTCTCTACAACGGATTAGATCCCTTTTACTGCTCAAAAAGGACAAACTCTGTGGGATGTCTGTTAGGTGTCTCTGCATGAAATAGTTCTCTGCTGGCTTCTTTCATCTGGGTCTTATTGAAGTTTCCCTAGGAGTAAGACTCACGGAGAGACAATATCCAATTTATAGCTTTTGGTCATGTTTTGCGTTGTGCTACAATTTCAGAACATTTAATCTCCGTGAGAACCCTGATCTTCTTTCCCGTCTAAGCGCTCCAAGAGTAGATATTATATAGGCTGTACTAACAGTATATACACAGCTATGCATAAGACTACAGCAAATTTGCTACTCAAACATAGACAGAAAGAGACGTAGCTGTCCCTCTGGGTCACTAAATGACTCAGGTGATGCCTGAGAATGTTGCAAGGACTCTTCTGTACCTACCAAGCCTTCTGTGCGCTAAAACCCCTGGTCTTTCTTTGCTCAACAGCCAACAGTCTCATCCTCTTTTGAATGATTTCTGAGCTGACACCGAGATGGACAGTTTCTGCTCTGCACCTGCCGAACAAAATGTGCAACCCCATGAAAATCAGGGAGGGAGTCCGTGGGAAGTGCATGGCTGTGAGAGATATGTGGCTGGTGGTGGTTGTTTATGTTGTTTTTCTAGCTCAGATCTGGGTTGCATTTCCTGATCCCTTTGCTCTAATCAGTCAGCAATTTATTTCCAAACTTTGTCATTGATTCCAGCTGGAAGCCTGCTGGCATGGCGGCCCATGAAAAATAATTTTCCAGATGTCCAGCATTCTGTTCTAGGAGATAGGGGTAAGCAATGGCTGGGATAAAAAGCATCCTTTAGATTGCTTAACTCTGTGAGTTCAGCCAGCTTACAGTCTGGAGGGTTAATGAGTTGAGAAGGCTAAAATGATGTTTTAAAGGGCATGTCAAATGGCTGGAATGTGTCAATATTCTAATGGAAAATAGCACTGTTGAAGCAAAAAGCATAAGCACAAGTCAGAATGAAGGCTGTCATTTGACTGACATTTGTGACACAGGTCTTTGGTTCATCCCAGTCAGACGACACCTTTGCGAGTCCCGGGGCAGCAACATCAGCACCTTTGGTGAAGGCTTGTTTGTACAGACTTTGGCCTCATAGTCCTTGCCTGGGAATTCAACCCAGTACAGAACAAATCTTCCTCCCAGAGCTGAGCTGAGGTGTGCAGACACTGCACACTTAACCGGTCTGCTTTTACCAGCTCAATGCCTTTCACTGGTGGGTGAAAGGGGTCCTGAACAGGTTGGGTTTTCCCCAGCTACTGGATGAGTCACTGAATTCGCACTGCAAAGACTCACCAGGATCAAACCAGGACACCCAAGTACTCCCATGATGTGTTTTGAACAGTTTAAGTCCTGAGGTAGATTTGTATTTCTAAGAATTTCCAATTTTTTTTTTTGAGATTGCAAGGAAACAACATGAAAAAAAGCTTCAAGAAGGTTTAAAGGCAAAGAGGGGAAATATTCTGGTCCTGTGCCCATTCAGTATGATTAATGGATTCTTTTAGAACATCTTTCCAAGATCTGTTTTGCTACAGGAGTGGTGGGGATGGATTCTTGAAGGAATAAATACTAAGTAATTATCCAAATATTGCTTACTGTCAGTGTTAGGCACTACTTGCAACACCTAGGCCCCAAACAGTGCTTTTCACCAAAGGTTCAAGAAGGAGGCAGGAACTGTTACCCACGCTTCCCAGAGCAGGGTGGCCCTGGGAGGTGGAATGCCAGCGGGGTGGTTGTCTGGAAGCTGGGAATACGGTCCCAGGGCAGATACTGTTGTCCTCAGCACACGGGCACATGCATGTGCACGTTCCCGCTGCCCTGCCTGCAAGCAACTACCTGCTAGAGACCCAGGTGCACAGTCCTTCCTCAAAGAGCTTATTTAACATCCAGGTGGGAGAGTACAGAGAAGGTGTGGAGGTGAATACAGTGAAGCCAGGCTTTCAGCTTTCCACTCTTTAAAGGATGAAAACATAAGGGAAGATGTCATAAGTCACTTTGCTTTGGCAGAGAGAGGGGGGGAAAACCCCCCTGTGGCCTGGCTGGGAGCCAGCGGGTTTGTGCCGGCTACAGCCAGGATGATGCTGCGAACCGAGGAACAGAAAAACATTTGTGTGTGGACCCAGTGACCGGGCTCTTGGTGTGGCTGGGGAGGGTCGAAGGTAGTGCTGGCATGTGGGCATGGCGGGAGAAGGATGCACCAGCTCGCGTCACCAGAGGTCCTGGCCCATGTCCCATCATCTGGCTGCACAGGGAATTCCTTTCCTCTTGCTTCAGGATGTGCTTGTGTGTGAGACACTGGTGGGGGGTGTGTGGAATGGGGGGTGGGGGAGAAAAAAAAGACACCATTCAGCTAAATAACCTTGTTGGCTTTAACGCGTACCTTCCCAGCTTTTCCTGCCCAGCTGGACAAAGGAGCTCTCTAAGCGATGGGCAAGGGAAAATCCCAGTCCTCCATGCAGGGAAGCACAGAGACCTCTTGGCTGGGAGTTCTTCATAAGCACTTGGTCCCATTTTCTGTGTTTCTGGCTGCCCCCGACACTTTCCACTCTGTGTATGAATTTCCACATTCTGGACAGTCCTGAAAAAGCCTGAACACCAATCTTGCCATCCTGGAGGAGACAGTCAAAATTTTGATCTAAATGGGAAGTGAAAGGTGCATCTATCCAGGCTCCTTAATCAGTAAAATATGATCATGGTGTTGGAGTTCAGTTCATGCCCCTCCTCACCCCAAACCTGTAGTGAAAAATCCATCTCTGCTCACTGACATATCTGTCTTCAGCTAATTTTATTTTGGTGGAGTGATGGAGACAAGAATAGGAAACAGGACAGATCTCATTTTAGAGGACATGGAAATCCTGCTCTCATCTAACAAGCTGGAGAAGGCATCTTCTGACCTGTAGTTCTTGTTTTTGGGTCCTACATATGGAAATTGTTACTCTGAGTTATTACAAATAATTACTTAGCGACACTGGAATGCCTCGTCAGGGTATCACACCCATGTTAACGCTCCTTCCACCATGCTGCACTGAGCTGGTTGTATTGAGGACATCACTGGGGCATGACCAGTCTGCCGCTGTTGGAAGGTTTTGTCTGCTGTCTGCAGCCTGTGATTGCTGATTGCTGTGTTTGGAGGAAATGGGCTGTATGCATGAGAGTTAGTCACAGTGCTTTAAATTGGGTGGAGGCGTTTTGCAAAGCTGTCTAACCCTTAGAAGCATCACTGGGAACTGGGTTGGCCAAAGTGTGATCAAAGTGCTTCCCTCAGCTGGCTCCTGCCTTGGACAGTGGCATACTGGGGTAGTAAAAAACCCTTGCAGGAAAATGCTAGATGTTTACAAACAGTTCTGATTCCTTCCAACAACCTGCCAATTTGCCTGTGACCTCGCTCACTTTGTAAAAGAGAATGGAAGTGTTCCAAGATTTTAATCTCTCGCTCTAACACCATTGTCCTGGAGACTTCCAAAGGTGTAGTGGCTATAAGAGCTCTCCGGGAAGTCAGAAATCCCCACAAGATTTCTACAAAGATGCAGAAATGCCCATGTACAAACAACTGCCATCATCCCTCCTTGCACAGTGAGGCCCATCACACTATTAGGAAATAAATGTCCTCCCCTGCACAAGTCCTGGAGCACTGTGAGGCACAGAGTGTGCTCGTCCAACAGGGAAGAGCATCAGGGCTAAGGAGCCATGTAACCGAGTTTGTGGAGAGATGGCCATGTTGACACCTTCCTCATCACATCGGTGTTTGGACAGAACGAGCAGCTCGTCTGCTGTCCATATTCCCAAAGATTTTATGGGGTTGCTGGAGGACATTGCAGAGTTAATAAACATTAGTTTGGAATAAAACAATCTCAGCAATGAATTTTTGTGGCTCCCATGACAAAAAAAACCCAAACCCAAACGATAACATGTTTGTTTCTGTTCTCGTACTTTTTTGCAACAAAGCCAAATTGCTACAGAAATGAAACTAAATGAAGCCAAACCAAATTTCTTTTCCTTCTGGTTTGTTTACAGTTAAAAACAAAACAACAAACCCTGATCATATGTTTCCATTTTTTTTTTTTTCAAATTAACCTTAGGTAGCTTGAAATTAAAGTATTAAAAAATAAACATTAAAAAAAAAATTACCATCTTTTGACTTCTCACAGTTTTCAGGTTTTCTGGATAAGTGAACTGGATAAAGATGGCTCTGGTTGCAGGAAATACTGGGGGCATTTAGTCTGAACAAGCATTCCTAGTTTGCTCAGGATTGCTGATTCTTTCTGCCTGTCTTCACTGGCAAACCAATGTTTGCTGATAGAGGAGGGAAACGGAGGACAGAAGGGAAATAAACCCCAAGGCTTTTTGAAAGTCTTTAGCACTTGAAAGTACATACAAGTGCAGTTCACTGTATGAATACAAAACCAGTGTTAATTGTATGAGAAATGTCAAAACATTTATAAACTTCTAGTGAAGTGACATGAAACCTACTGGAGAAGCCCAGATTCTCCTGTACACAAAATAAAGATATGTTAGGCTAAACAAATCAGTGAAGAGGGCACAGAAAATGTCAAACAGATGCAGTATGTATGTTCCGGGCTGCAGTCAGACTTGAGTTTGTTTATTGCTTCTCATGCACCTGAATATTTGTGTGTTGGAGCTGCACTGAACTGCAGTCCCACGCGTCCTGCTTTATTCCTGTTTGTTCCTTCCTGCAAACTGTCCATGGAAGGGGATGCCAGACATAAAGAACTTGGGGGAGGATGAAGATTATTCTCAGAAGATATAAAACCTGCCCCCCATCAGGCAAATTCATCTAACTTCCCCGTACAGTATTTTAGCACCCGTAATTAGACACATCAGCAGTAGACCCAAGTGGAAGTGAATAATCACTTTCCCTGTTCCACTTGTGTTTGGTGAGGTAACAAATGGCAAGAGGCTTCCTTTGGTGGTGTTTTTAATCTTAAAATTATTTTCTCAGAAATACAATTTTTGCATTTTATTTACATGCATGCGAATAGCATTTGATTTTCCAAATTAAATAGCACTTTTCATTTACAGATCACAACACTTAGCAAAGAATGGAGAGCATCTCAGTCTGCATTGTACAAGTGAGCAGCTGGATGAGTGCCCTGTCTTGAGAAAAAAGATGAATGAGAGTGTTTTTGAGGTCTCAGAAAACCTTCCCCTGAAAGGTAAAACTTTGCAACTGCTCTTCACCAGAGCGTTTCTCCACCAGAGCCATTCTTAACTCGTTTGTGCTGTGACTGCAAGTCCTTGCTGCTCACACAGCTGTCTTTGAACTGTGTGACCGGTCTCAGGCCTGAGCCGCACCGCCGAACGTGGTCCTGCTCAACGGTGTTGTAATCTCAGGTCCTGGCTCACCTGCGGCATTTAACTGCTGTTCTGTTTCTAGATGCAGACCCAGCTCTTGTGCCTCCACACCTCGTTCCAGAGCTGCAGTGCCAACTTAAAAGAGTGGTTAACTGCTGTCAGTAACCTTTCCACAAGCACCAAGATGAGACCTACATTATGCATTGAACTTGAACAAAACAACTAAGAGGAGCTTTGTGTTCTGGTTGCTAAAGCCTTGGCATAGTTTCCAACACTAAGAACTGCACTTGTGGTCGAAGATAAAACAAATGCCAAAATGATTGACAGCTCAGGAGCATACAGGGTATTACAGCCCATAAAAAACTCCTACAGCACACTTGCTCAAAGGAAGGCAAAATGCTGAATAGCATATGTGGTGTCCTGTACTTGTGAGACTCATCCATCCATTTCAGCATTTTCCTGAAAAAGCAGTGATCTAACCAGGGAGGATCTAGAAAGCAAAAATCGGCTGACTGGGGATTTTAAGGGAAAAGCTTCTGTGGAATAAAAAAGGATTGGACTGGGAGATCACAATATGTATATTCCTGTCCTTTGCCTACTTCATGCAGCACACCAGAGAAGTTTGAAACTGTAGGTACCCAGGTGGAAAGGAAATATTTATAACAGTCCAGTAGGTGATATCTGGGAGCTGTATGTTTAAAAAAAAAAAAAAAAAGAAGTAGAAAGATTCTCATAAAAATTTATTGACATAGAGGTGTGTGAGGCTGTTAATTGTTTCCTGAAAAGAATTGATGGAAGCTTCATCACCTAGGAAATTTTCAACTCTTCTTGAGCAAAACAATGGAAACTGTCCCATAGGAACCAATTCTGTGCTATCCAAGCAAAGCGGGCTAGACCTATCAGCAGGTCTTTTCTATATTTACTTTCAGTGATGCATTTATGGAATGCTGCCCATGTGCCAAACCACAGGGAAGTCTTTACACATTCCTAATTTAAAGAGTCCTTGCTGCAAAGCCCCAAAGCCTCAAGCTGTCCCATTCAGATTCCAGCAGCAGCACAGGCTTCGCTCAGTGCTGGAACTGTTGGCTCCACAATTATTTTCTGTTCAGCTGCATCACTGGTTGTACCATGTAGAGGAGAGAAAAGGGGCATTGGCCTTGTTGGATTGACTTCCATGGGGTCTAATGTAACCTAGTCAAAGGCTGAAGGAAGAAAATTGACGGTATCTCATGCACACATAGAAAATATGTAGTTCAATTTCCCTTGTGGGACTGTCTTCCTTTATTACTCAAGGACTGCAGTTATTCAGGGAAATGCCTGTGAATAAGCCAGAGCCTGAAAATTACAAAGAGCTAAGGCATTCCAAGAATATCCAAGTCTCATCATGGGCAATTAACTCATCATTAAAGTAGGCTGAAAGAGGGTGATGATTAGAGAGGTCTGATTTTGTCAGATTCCCAGGGTATATTAAGTTGATAAGATGCCTTAACAGTTTGCATATAAGCTCAAGAGAAGGTAGAGTGTAGCTATGTGGCCATCGCAGACCAATCTAAGGCCTTTTGCACTATTTTTGTCTTTTTATGTGTTTTCCCTTCATGCCAGGCACGTGAGTGTGTATAAGCACAAGCCTGTATCACTTCTCTAAGGCCCCTGTCTCCAATCCTGAAAAAAATCTCGTATGCTACACTAATATTTTCAGCCTTTTGCCTCTGTGTGTTTTAATTACTTTTAGAACAAGTACAGTGTCCTCTAAGAATATGCTTCAGCGGCTTATCTAGCACAGGGTTGAAGGCTCAGAGAGAAGGATTTAAAATTGATTAGGGATTGCAATGGTGTAAGAAATGCACAGGTAAAATACGAAGGGTTTTGCTGTTTCTCTTGGGAGCTTGTATCTCACTGTAAGGATGTTTTACTTGTTAGGTTACTAGTAAGCTTCACATCTCCTTTGCACAATTTTCATATTCCTCTCAGCTGTAGACTTCCAGCCAAAATGTGTAATTTCTCCTCAGTTTCCATATCTCCAAGTTCGTGTCTGTGCTCCTCTGGCTACTCTTTGCCCAGTGTGTGCAGAAGCCAGCCACGCCATTTTATTTCCTGGATTAGGATCTATAAAAAGTTACTTTCCTGGAATCAGAAACCTCCCAAGCCCATCCTGTGCCCAGTGTGACACAGATGCCTTGCTGCATGGAAACCCCTCCGCCCTGCTTTTGTGAGATCATGTTAAAAAGAAATGGCATGTGCTAAATGGAGTGATTTCCCTGTCCCTGAGCAGGGGAATTGCCACTGTGAATATCTCCTGTTTCTACTGCTTGTCCCCTTCCCCCTTGCAGCCTGCCGGCACAGAGCCTGTGAGCAGGCCAGCAGCAGAGGTGTGTGAAGGTGGCTTCAAAAGACAAACATACTGAGCTCCGTGTTCTCTTTTCATCAGCTAGTTTAATCCATCAGAGACTCACTGAAGGGGGCAAAAATAAGATGACTTCTCATCCTCCCAAGGAATTAAGAAAGCAGAATTCCTCCTGAGCTTTACCCAATACTTTATGGGCCTCCTGCTCTTACACGCCTTTCACTAAGATCGCTGGGTTTAAGTCAAAGGCCTTGCCAGTGGTGAGCAGCTCTGTGCAGACAGAGGTGTCCCTACTCATTGCAGGACTGGGCCTCAACTTTGCAGATTTTATGAAATGACATTTCTGTGAACCGTTGGACTGCTGATGCTCCAGGAGTTGGGAGACATTGTGTAACATCTGCCCTTTGATTTGCATGAAAAATTCATTGCAGGCAGACGCCCACCCAGACCCAGAGGTACAGGCGCACCCCTCCAGGCACAACCGGACCTACAGGGTCTGATTAAGAATTCCTGTCCCGAGGCTTTTAAAAGCTTTTATTTTCTGTGGGCTTTCCCCCTCCCATCTGTGCACTAGTGCCACACACTTCCTAGGATAGGAATTAGTAGGAGAAAAAAAAAACCTATGATGGAGACAGATGACCAGAAACATCTGTCAGCCAAATGGTCTCTCAAGACTGGAGCTCCAATTTTCAGTCTATGAACAGCACTTTTTGTCTTCTGCCAGAGGGTGAATCTGGATGGGTGCCCAGGAGTCAAACAAGAGCTGAGCAGAGAAAGCATCAGCACAGTCACTAATACAGGAAAAGGTGGAATTTTTGTGGAATCTTCACTCTTTCCTGCTGGTTTCCTGCTTACTCCATGTGAGCAACAGAGACAACTTCAGTACTGGAAACTGAAGCACAGCAGCTATTCTGTGCAGCTCTTCTGTCCAGATTGAGAATAAATAGCCTGTGGATAACCCACTGCCACTAAGCTGACTTCAGCCTTCGTTGTGATGTACAATTCAGCTAATGACTGCTCTGACTTCCAGGAGTTTGGTCAAAGTTCTCATTCTCTTTCTTTTGATTTCTCTCATTCCTTTGGTCAAAGCCTGTCAGGTGTCCAGCAGCAGGGAGGGTGGGCACGCTGGCAGTTGGCACTGTTACCAGACCTACTGATCTCGCGCACTCACACACACGAGCAGCTCCGCCTGTGTGGCTTTTCCCTCTCATGGCCATAAGACTTCCTCTTTGTTGCTATATGCTGGTCTATATGGTCTACTGATTCAGGAAAATCTTTATCTGAAGATCTCATAGGGTTTTTTTTGGTGTGAGGACTAACAAAAACCTTTCAGTTCAGTTTCCTGCTGTTGAAGAACAAAGATTAAGATGGACATTTACCAAGAGGTTTCTTTCAATGTGTTTTGAAGTTGATATGGCAGCGAGGCAGTGTGATTTATGGTGAACACTACAGCCAGCACCAGGCTGGTGTAAGCTATGTAAGTGTGTGTTTTCATAAAGAGATTACATTTATCTCAAAGTCAGAAGGCTATGGGGGGGAACTTTCCCAGGGTCCTGACAGTATTTTGCTTAGGAAGGAAGAAAAAGAAAACAACACAAAACCTTACAAAAGTATATCATACTGCAGTTTTGGAATGGCTTACGCTACAAATGCCTGGCCTACCTGAGAATAAATCTCAGACTAAATGAGTCTGCTTCTTTTGCAAGAAAAGCTTTATTTCTTTTGAAAGAAAACAGTCCATTCCCTATCCCAAGAAACTGGCCTGTGAGTGAGTACCAGAGGGATGGGTGGTTTGAGAGATAATTCTCTAACCAACACTCTTTTATCGTGATGGCTCAAACATGATCAATTCCTATGGAATTTGTTGTAATAATATTAGTCCTGGTGACCTCATTTGTTATACACGTCGCTGCCATTAGGACTCCAATGTGTTACCTGAAAGATATAGAGCTTGTACCATCTGTGCTGTAGCTGCTGTGAAGATATGTGGATCTCATCTGCAACTGCTGCCCAGTTCTCCCCCCTTGGCAGCTGAAGCTGTCAAAGGAAAATCACAGGCAGTGATTCAGATGGTTTGGGGTTCAGCACTGGCCCGAAATCCCAGCATGTTTAAACCTTGCTTTCCTGCCACTCTGCTCGCAGAGAAATCCCTGCTTTGTTTAATTTGTCTTTGATGTGTTTTGACATTCACATTTTTGGTCATCTTTCATCACCCTGAGCAAATCTCTCCTCTTTATACACCTCCTTACTTCTCTCTTCTGATGGATACTGGGGTCTGCTGACCAGGATAGTTTCTTCTGTCCTCAGCATGACTCTTATCTGAACTGGATTATTACAAAAAGCAGGAAACATTAAAAACTCTCTTTTGTTTACCAAATGACTGTGGGATGATCACAGCTACTGTCAGAGGTTGCTGGACTCAAATCTTCTACCCAGGGTTTAGAATAGTAATCCCTTTTCACAGAAGTGACCACTACAATTCCCTCTATACTGTTTAACTCTCATACAATTAAACAAGGTTTGTGAGATACTTAGAGCCAGATTCATGCACTTTTCTTGCGTTTCAATGTTGCTCCTAAAGGTCACCCACCTGCTGGGCGCATCCCATCCAGCAGGTCCAGATGATTCCTGTGTGGGTGCCCAGTACTGGAAGAAGACCTTCTGACTGTGCATTGTCAGGACTCAGGGCTGCTCGGTGCTTCACAGGATTTACACACACCTGTAGTCTGGTCCCTTGAGATACCTTGATCCCTATGCTCACTTAGCAGGTCTGCACTACGAGATTAATACGCACTGACCTCACAGCAGTTGTAAAACTTCTTTGGTGTCTGCACCATAAGATATATTTTTAACAATCAATTTCTTTGTCCTCCCAAGGACATTTTGTCCCGTTCTTTCAATGTGCTTTGCAAACATGACTTAGTGCATTTCCCTTGGCTTCGTTTCACATCATCCTTCTCGATTTTAGCATGTATCTGAAACTAGTGAGATGAAACCGTGCAAAAGAACATTTAAGATTGAAACTCAGTTAGAAAAATGTCCCAGCAGCAAGATCTGTAAAACTTTGGCAGCATTTCCCAAGGTGAGGGGACTGAAGCTCTGCCACTTAAATCACATTAATCTGGGCTCAGCATGAAGCTCGGGAATGTGCTGCAGGGAACCAGCTTATGCTGGTCCCAAGTGCCTTTCCACTCATCTCCAGATAAGAGGCTTGAAACAGATGCCATGGAAGGCAGGCATCTCTTTGTCACCTCCCTTTTTGAAAATAAAATAGAGTTTGATTTCTTCTGCCCTCACTTTCCACAAACTGTCCCTGGAAGACCTGACTGGTAGAAATATCTGAGAAAACATGAACTCGTGTCAAAGCTTGCTGAGAACAAACAATAGATTAGGGAATGGCAGCAGAAAAGGCAGTCCCTTGGTAACGGCTGTCTCATTGGGAACAGACTCAGCCCATGTGAGCCAGGTGGATTCACCAGGAAGATCAGGTTGTGAGCTGGCAGCTGCCTGTGAAGTTACTGCCCACAGGGGATGTGTTCTCAGAGTGGAATGGGCAAACAGTTTTCAATAGTGAGTCAAATAGAGAAAATAAGGGAAGGGTGTTGGGCAGAAAATTTGCAGAGGGTGAACTATATTGAATAAATTACTGACTATAAGTAAATCCTGCTGCAGTCAAGAGAAGAAAATGATCTGTTTAAAAGATTTTAATGTCCTTCAAAACAGATTGAAAGTCTTTGTTCTTAAATGCCTTTTCTTTTAGCTTAATGCCCCTGAAATGTTTTTAACTACTTTTCTATCAAGTGTGGACCACTCTGGATTTTTGCAATAATCAGCAACAATTCCTTCTCCATCCATATCCTGTCCCATGGTAGTTGTGTTCCCTACCAATAGTGGGAGCAAAGTAGCTTGCTGGCCATTTGAAGATGACTGACCAAGGCAGCCCTTCAAAACCATGTTGTGATTGCATGCAGTCCTGATCCCAGCTGATTTAGTATCCACAATACCTGAGCATGGCACCACCAACACTACCTGTTGTGCTTGAGTGCTGTCACTCTCCTTTGAGAAAAGCTTCCTCCTGCTCTCTGGGTGGCAACCCTCTGCTTGCTGCACACACCTAGCAAGTCCACCACATCCCACTCCTGCCTGGACTCCTCACACAGTGTGCTGTACTTCATCACTCATGTTCTTGCTCTTTTGTATCAAAACAACCTTTATAGTAGAATGGATTTTGTAATGATTTAGACAAGGATATTTTACAGTGCTTGAGTCATGGTATAGCAGCTGATGGTCACTGAAAAAAGAAGAAATGAAGAGCAATGTAGGAAGGGCCAAGGTTTCCCGATGCTTGGGGATGTCCCAGTTGGCAGAGCAGTATATAATCTACATACTTCCCGGAACATGTCCCTCCAGCTTCAGTTGATTCCCAGGCTATGTCTACACTGCTGAACAAAGCATTGCCAACTTGAGAGTTTAAGCATTGGACCAGTGATCATCTGCCCTGCTCAATGATTAGCTCACACCCTGGCACTATTTTAGCCTTTAATGATACTCTCCAAAATGATGCCTGAAGACTGTTTGGACATTATCATAAATCAGGAACCATTGCCAATAGGCAGCAGGGGCAAGCGTGCAGTTTCCTGCTATGAAAACCCTGCTGTGATGGGTTGCAGTGTTCTCTCATATGCTTTGAACCAAAAAAAAAAAAAAACCAAAAAAACCACCCTGCATAAAAACTGAAGGCTTAATTAGGACCACAAGGCCTTCACATGCTGGACACCAAGGACGAAGAGCTTTTTAATGTGGACACAACCAAATCCATGCTGTTTGACCCCAAGGCTCAGGGAATGGCCTGTTGTCTTCAGTGGTGTTGGCATAGCTGGGAGTTCCTCACAGGAGTGGAGGTGGGTCCTGGTGAAAGCCATGTGATGGGGGAGGGCCGTGCCCTGCGTTGTGTGAGCAGCCCTGCACTGTAGATGTGTTGCTGGGTGTGGAGGTGCTGCCTTCCCCTCCTGTCTCCAGGCTGCAAGGAGGGATGGCCGGCACTTTGTCTCCTGGCTGCACCAGCCGGACCACGGCTGCCTGCAGGCACCTGGCCTATCTGGTCAGCTGCGTGTGACCCACAGTTCCCCAGGGCACTCCTGCGCTGTGTTATGGGCTACAGGTTAGGAGGGAGGAAGCTTTTCTTTTGGAAGAAAACCCCTCCTTCAAAGCCTGATAAGGGCCAGCCAGGAATGAAAGAGAATAGGAAGCAGTCCCACTGTGACAGTTTGCCTTTACTGCACTTTGTCAGACTTTGTTGCTAATACATTTGAATCAGGCCCGCAGCCCTGCCCCACTGTGATTTGCAGCTGCAGTCACTCTGCAGCCCAGCCAAACCCACCTGTTTGCACTTACTTATAGAGCCAAACGGTGGCTCCCCTCCTCTGGGCTGTGCGCGGCCTAAGGGTCAGCTCAGTCCTCGCCTCATTTTGCATCCTCTTGGCCCGGGTGCTACCACTGGCCCCTTTCCTGCAGGACATTCCAGTGGTGAGTACTCACTTGCTCCAGTGCTGGCTGTGTGGCGTGGCCTTTCACTTGCCTATCCCCTTTGCTCCTCAAGTTCCCCCTGTCTCAAGGCATTGGTAGCATAAAAGTTGTTGCGGTGCTCAACCCATCTGGAAATGCCTGCAAAACATGTGTGACTGTAACTGCCAGATAGTGAGAAGGAACTCTGTGAAGGTCAGGCTGAAGGACACAAAGCTATGCCAGTAGGAGAAAGATGGTAGAGCTGATTTCTGTGCCTTAACAGTAAAGCTGCCTCTGTGTGCTGGAAGTCTGCTTTGTCACTGCAGAGTGGATGCTGTACCTGTCCTTGTGAAGACTGTCTATTTGCTGCTACTTGCTCTGCCCCCTAATAGGAGTTGGGAAGGTTAAGTGCATCTTCAGGTCTTGGGCTGTAAAAATCATACAGTGGTTCCTGCAAGTGCCTTCCATTAAGGCAGTGATGGGGAGTATAGACCACCTTTGGATATCACACAAAGTATAATTATCCTTTGCAAAACTATAATTCTTATGCCATAAGAGACTGCAAAGGTGGCAGTAAGGAGAGATTTAAGCAAGAGGCTGGTAAGGCAAAAAGCATTTTTGGTTACCTTCCCTTGATGCAGTGCCTGCATTTACCTGTTTTTGAGAAGAAGCAGAAATGTTTCTGTTTCCTCCCCTGCTTCCCTCCCAATTTCTCTGTCTCTGACCCTAAAGAAAGCAGTTCATTGTGCCAGCACAAAAAGAGCAGACAGTTAAATTCTGGAGCTTTGCTATCTTGGTGTCCCCTCTTCTCTGCCGAGGGAGGCAGCTGCCGAGTTCCTGCCTGCGAAAGCCACCAGCTGCTTGCTTCCGTGCAGTGGCTCAGTGAGGCAATGAGAGCTCAGCAAGAAGGCAAACCTGTGCAAGACCCACAACGTGCCCTGTGACCGGATGGTTGCCACCACCTCTGCTCACAGATGCTCCCAAGCAACCCTCTTACTGATGGTCTCTGAAAGCACATTGTGAGAGGTGCTGGGATGGGGAGGGATGGGGCAGGCAGCAGCTGTGATAATTTGATCATTGCTTGGTTTCGAGGTCCACAAGAACCAGGTTCTTGGGATTGCTGTAATAAGCAGACCCTTCTGTGCTTTCATTTCTTACTCAGGTCCTAGCAGAATGCTGTAGCTGACATAGTGATACCCGAGGTCACAGTTTAGCTGGCAGGAAGGCGATTCCCAGGGCAAAGAATTCTAGTGCTGCTTTTATTCTAGTTGCTGTTATTCATCAGGACTGCTCTCAGCTGCCTGGGAAAATGTCTCTCTACTGCTCCACCACCCTATCTTCTGGGCCCACGAGTCAGGCACAAATCTTTATTTGCATTATTTTTACACGGAATTTAAAAATAAAATTCAGCCCCAGACTGAAAAGTCCTTGTATTTTTCTGACCAGCAGCTCTTTCCCTGGAGAGATTGTAAGCCCAGGATTGCAAAGAATGTTCCCATGCAGCTTCCACAGCACCGCCCGTCATGGAAATCTGGTCCCTGCCAATGATCGGGCCCTCGGAGAAGGGGGGCGGGGGGCAACCGGGGTCTCCCCGGCGGAGCAGGGAGGGGGTATCGGCTCTCCCGCTTCGGCTGCCCGGTGGCA
>JAAGNO010014198.1:49110-60952 GCA_033439905.1 Ceryle rudis | reverse complement strand
GGGGAGCCGGGGCGCAGGCGGCCGCGCTGCGGAGCTCCCACCCGCGGCAGTGGCGCAGGAAGGGTCACGGAGGTGGCAGCGGTGACACCCGGCGGCTTCAACGCTGGCAGCCGCGATCAGGCGCCTGCCCTTCCCTGTGGCCCCCTTCTTCCGCGGCACGGGGGCCAGAGCCCCCCACCCGTGGGAGCAGCCACGACAACAATTACTGTCATCGCGCTCCCATCCCTTCTCACAGGGGAGGCTTTGCTGGCAATACGAGCAGCTCGTAATTACACATTTTAAAAGCTTTTTTCCTTCCCACTAAGTCCTCAGCACCCTCTCTCTCCACTCCTCCTCCCACTGAAATAGCCGACGGGGTTATCGAAAAACAAAACCAACCCCAAAAAACCAAAACAACAGCGGAAAGGGTGTGATAAGTATCGAGATCCGTTGAGGCCTTCGTTGTTGCTCCTCATCGGATCACACAGACACACACCCCTCCTGATGAGTCCCCCAGCCCTAGCAGATATCTCAGAAGAATTGTTCACTGACCTTTGCAGTAGATATTGTCAGAGGATGAAATCGGTCACACACACAAAAAAAAAAAAAAGAAAGAAAAAAGACAGCCTTTTGTCCAGGTTATGACACACGGCTTGAAATTAAATATAAAACAGGCATCACAAGTGCACACAGGGGAACAGAGGGTATTCCTAAGATTTCAGTGCTTTGGGGCATAGCGAGAGGCAAGGTTTCCCAGCAGACGCAGTCTAACGCGTGGCGGTCTTTTCCTAAAACCAGATGATGACAGAAGGAAAAAAATGAAGAAGCGGAAGTGGGCAAGTACATCAGGCTGGCTGGAGTGAGAGGCAGAAGGGTACTTTCACCTGTAAACTACTGGTATGTAGAAAAAGTTGATCGAATTATGATGGTCGCTAAGGTGGTGGTGATTTTTTTTTCGGCAATGCATGCTTTTACTATGACCTAGTGATGTGTGTGCTATTGAACTTGAAAATGCATTCATGCTTCCCTTGGTAGGTCTAGGTACAAGAGTTGATGACTAACAAAAGTAATATAGATTAGAATCAATTCCCCTTATCTGGTGACAAAAAATAACATCATGTCAGCACTGTGTACATCCTATTGTCAAATGACACAATATAATTTGATTAGTTGAATAAATAATCACGTATGTCCAGACATATAGGTCACCTACTTGCAAATTAGATTACCCTGCTTGGGTACAGGCAGCACCTGATTAGGAACCAGCTTCTCTCTGTGTCACTTTAGCTTCCCTTTAGAAAGAACGTCTGATATTTTCAAATGCAAGGGGGTTTGAAAATGCTTATATACTGGGCAAATCCTGGATGTGCTTTCACACTCGCATGTAAGGTTTATGCAGTCTGTGCTGGAGATACCACCTTTACTATCAAAGCTAGCTGGCTTGTCCCCAGTTCTCAGAATATTTAAATGATAGCCCGCGTGCTGTGATCTGAAATAAGGATAGCTGAAATACAATCTTTTTGAAAACTAAGCAGCATACATTTCCATCAATGATTTTGGGTAACCCACTGTGGCTGCACACCCATATAAATAACAGGAATGTGAGAAAGAATGAAGTGTTAGATAAGGGCGCATGGAAATATTTAAATTCCGAAGTCCATACTGAGGAAGATCATCAAATCTCAAGACAAGTATGTTGGCTTTTCAATGTAAACCATTATGTCAGAAACAGGAGAAAGCTCGAAGTATGTGCTCTTGAAGGTTGGCGTTCCTGCTGGGTTTTAATTCTTTTGAAAGATACTGTTGGCCAGAGGGATCTGTGAAAAATTATCTTGGCATTTTACTTTTTTTCGTAACTTGTGAATTTTCACAAATTAAGTATGCAACATGCTGGAATGTGTTTTGCTATGAGACGATGTGTGTTAGTTCATCTAGCATAGCCTGGGTTAGAATCACTTGGAGATGTGTAGAGAAACAGGAGAAAGAACAGAAAGCGCAGCCTATAATGAACACTAGCTAAAGAAGTGCTATTAAAAGGAAGAAAAAGAGCAGTTTGGGAAAAAAAAGATAGAAGGCTGAGTCACTTGAGTAGTAAGAGAATAGTGGCAAGGGCAAAAAGGTGAAGCAGAGATGATGGGAAGGGAGATTACACGGCCAGAGAGAGAAGAGGCCACTGTGTGTCTGTGGGGAGAAAAGTAGTGTTTTGGAAATGTGAGTTTGCAGAAGTTAGCCAATGAAAAATTGCAGCCTTTATTTGGCATAAAGAGTTACGCAAGGTAGCATTCTTAAAAAAGCTTTAGACTCTCAGTACTAGTACAAGATTCTGGAGGATTTGGGGATATCAAACCTGTGGAGCCTATTTAAAACTTTTCTTCGTTGAATGTAGAATGAAACATCAGTTTGTTTGAGAAGTTTCTAGGCATAAACTGGTACAAAGGTTAATATCTGAAAGGGCAGCGTTGGTCTCTTTGGACGTGTCCTTAATGAAATGAAAGCAAAATTAAAAGAAAAAAAAGAAAAGAATTCTACCCTGACACTTTACTTTGCTTTCTAAGACCTCCAGCAGCTGATAGTGAGTCATATTGTTGCATATGTTTTGCATAGATATATTTTAAGTATATATAATATATATGGCACAGCTTTTAGTTTGAACTGCTGCTGCTGTGTCCATTCGATAGCGTTTGATTCCTTTGCTAATGTCACCTGACAGCATTTTCGTTCAAGGCAAACCACAATGGCAGTGGTAGTACTGACTTTCTGAGTTTATTTCACCACTGACAGGTATAAACTGGTGGTAATGGTGATAGGGGGAGAGTAGCAGATAAAAGTTACAATTTATAATTTATTAAAATTTATAATTTATCAAAATTTATAATTTATCACTTTTGAGTTGCAAACATTTACTTAACGAGTGTAATAATGCTCCCAACTCATGATTTTGGCCATTATAGCAAAATCTCTGCCATTAACTGTGATCAAAAATCAACTGATCGTTCCCCCTGCCTGCCTCTGTCTGCCGACAGGAATGATACCGCAGCAGCTGCTCTCACTCCCTCTTTGTGAGCATAAAGGAAGAGTTTTATTTCCCAGTTTGGAACTTGGAGTGCACCAACTTTTGCACACGTGTGCGTGTTTGCGTGCATATGTATATTTAATAGTTGTGTGCAGAGCTGTACATAGACTGAACACCTACTTGCCTCTATTCTCTCTCTCATGCACGCAGGGCTTGGTTTCAAAGTAACATCCAGCCATGCACACCTCTTCAACAGTGATTATCTTAAGGATCTAAGCAGTTGGTTGCAACATCTACCCAGTAGAGTAGCTACGCTGGGTTTTCTTCTGTCAGCTGCAGAGGAGCCACAAAACCTTGCTCCACAACAGGAGATTTCTCCCTCGAGTATCTTTGTGTGTTCTTAAAAAAATAATAAATGCATCCATATAATGTGTCACAAGCACAGTTTTCAAATGCAGAATGCAGTCCTCAGAGACACTGTATTAAAATCATGTAAGCTGTGAATTCAGCCCATTAGGTGGGTTTCTGATGAATCTGCAAATACTTCATGTATGGTGTTCTCAGTTCAGCTAGAGAGGAACAGAGACACACACAAACACAGGGGAGGTGAATCAACCCTGTAGACCAACCACTGACTGCTTATGGTTCCAGGATTGGCAGGTAGTTTTACAGTCAACATCAGCAGTGTTTCTGACATTCCTCTGAAGCACCTGGTTCAGGCCAATGCCACAGACTGATAACACATAAGCCGGACAACTGTCCTCTGCCAGTGTAGTGATTTGTATGTCCTGTTTTCTAGGCAAGTGTGGATTACATCTATGTATGTATTTCTTTTCACTCGTGCCTTGTGGTAGGACAAGGGGCAATGGATTCAAGCTTGAGAACAGGAAGTTCCACCTCAGCATGAGGAGGAACTTCTTTACTGTAAGGGTTGTAGAGCACTGGAATAGACTCCCCAGAGAGGTTGTGGAGCCTCCTTCTCTGGAGACTTTCAACACCTGTCTGCACGTATTTCTGAGCAATCTGCCTTAGTTTTGGTCCTGCTATGGCAGGGGGGTTGGACTCGATGAGCTTTGGAGGTCCCTTCCAACTCCTACCATCCTGTGATTCTGTGGTATCTCTGGTGCTTCCTTTCATCTGCTTCCCTGTCTCTGCTTCCATGAGAGAGCAATACCAACAATATTTCCACTTAATAGATCAGCCCCATATAACCCACTGCAAGTTACCCTCTTGGAAATAGCCTTCCTTTTACTTAATTGTGGAGGAGACTAGAATAGGGAGAGGGAAGCTGCACAGGGGAAGAAGGAGCAGCTGTGATGACAGTGCTGTCCTGCAAGTCTGTCTGTGTGTCAAATCCTGCCCGCAGTACAAGGCTGATCACTTCACTGCAGCACAAAGTTGTTTGCTGAGCTTCACCATTTCCCAGAATGCAGAATGGGGCCAACAGTCTCCCACCTTGCAGGTACTGGGCATTAATTCCTGCTGCAAGGTGGACATTGAGTATGGACAGTACTATGCTGTGAACCCAGGTACTCCTGTCCGGAAAGGGAGAGCTCAGCTGCTCCATTATCCCCTGCCCTGAGCCCCAGCAGCAGTCCCCTTACTTTATCTCCCAAGATCTGATTTATGCAGCGGGTTTGCTTTTGAGGGAAAAAACCCCTCTTGTAAGCCTTGCTGTGGGATACCGGCATGCATGGAAGTTAGGTAGTCTTGTGTTATTTTCATGTGCTTCAGATCCATATAGTTTATTTTATGTTCAAAAATAGGATAGGTGAAGTGGTGCCATGTACGTGTTCTATATTGCCTGTTTCATCAGCTGAGTGGTTTGGACCCTGCTGTTTTCAGAGAAAGATTCTGTATTTGACACATCATGCTAATATCAGTCATTAGGCACAACCACATGGGACTGGCGCTCTATAAATACCTGTGTGCAAATGGCTTGCAGTTGTTGCTGTCTAAATACCTACCAGAGATAGCTGTGCAGTGGCTAGGAAAGAAATGAATCAGAGTGTCCTACAGGAAACTCCTGGAAGTAGGTAGTGAGACAATGCTGCCCTAGGCTCCTTTGCAGATGCAGTGACAATGGTTTCAGGCAGAGGTGGCCTCACCTCCAGGACCTAAGAACCTGTGACTACTGTCAAAGACTCCTGCAGCTTTGCCTGGCTTCCAGGTAATGCAGCATCAATGGATGTACACAGTGTGGTTTCTCCACTGGATTCTCCTGCCCAGTGTGGACAAGATCAGGAAAGAAATCTTCTGGGAAACTTGGTGTTACATGGCTGAAATAACTACTAGTATGCCACTAAAGTATGGAGTCTGGCTGTCCTTAACCCATCACTGATGTTCTGCTGTCACCGTTTGACAGTTTGTCCCATACTCTTTAGCGTCTTTCTAAAGTATCTTCAAACCCACACGAAAAGCCTTTAGACACTGACTGGCTGGCCTGTGTAGGGGAGTGATTACAAACCAGGTTCAGATTGTCTTAGTGGTGGGATCCTCCAGTTTTGCGTTGAGTGTGGAAGCTAAACCCACTCACACTGTCCTGTAATTCGAGGGAGAGAGAGATTCTTCAACTTAACGCAGGAACCGTGCATCATACCTCCAGGTGAACGGAGGTAAGAACAAAAAACAGTGAGTAAAACATTTTGACTTTGCTGATACAGCTTGCCTGAGAAAACTTTCAGTCCGGGCTAGGTGAAGATAGGAGCTCAGACTTGGGCTGACTTTGAAGACAAACTCTGAATGGCTCGTATACAAACCGGACCTTCAGTGCTGGTACTTTGTTAGTCCAGCCAGTAAACTGTTCTTGGGATGCCAACTCAGGCTGTTAGGAAAGCTGCGTTGAATTCAGGTGCCAAATATGAAATTCAGTCCTTAGAGAGGTGTCGGAGGTTAAGAGGTCCACGTGTTTCGTATGTATACAGAATAGCAACATCTTAAACATCACCGAGGAAAGGGAACAGTAGGTAGTCCAAAAAGCAAGGACCATGATAAGGAAAAACACACCAGCAACCCTCTGCTTTGCCACAGTGTTCGCACAGGGCCAAATGTATAAATCTTCTCACAGAATTCAGGAGTCGGACACCCCTAATTATTTGGACCTGCTGAATTCAATGGGAATTGCATCCTGATATAACATATATTCAAATTTGGCTGTTACATCAGATTGGTGTAAGTTACAGTGATTTTGAACATCTGTTGAATCACAATTAAGTATGATTATGTACTTCACCCCCTATAGTAATTTCCTTACCTAATTATATACAACCACTTCGAATGCGACTATTGAATTTGCCCAGGTATATTTCTGAGTCAGTGTTCCTGTAGCACTGCAAATGCTGTGATGTTGAGACAGGAAAGTACTTTTTAAATTAAGAGCAATTTACAATATGTTACACTCTCAACATTCAATTAAATAATAAAGATATGAGAATAAAATCCTTTTGCAACTCCAGGGAGCCACTGATGGAATAATCTGCAAATAAGATTAAAAGATTTCAGTACAACTAAGATTGCCTTTCATGACCTTAAATGTCATCCACATCAGATTTAATTCCAAACACTGTATTTTTCCCTTTTCATTACTCAGTCCAGGAGAGAGATCATAATGCTTTATCATGATGTAGAAGGTGGGTATTAGTATGTGGATGATGCTTTATTTTTGAGAAATACATACTGCTCAATTTATATTTCCATTTCAACAGTAAAACCTTTGCTGTATAATGTATGTAAAGCTCCCACCTGCAAACATGATTATTCTGTGCTGTTGACATCACATTATTATGCAATCAATACTTTGTCATGACTTGCATATTTTTTAGTTCCTCTGGAAATTTGCTACTTTATAATTCTGACTGAATGAAGAAACCTCCCCTGCTATCCAAGTGCATTTTTGATTAGCAATTAGACATTTACACACGAGGAGCAAAGGGGATGAAAGAACTATCCCCCTTCCCTCCGTATATCACCAAGATGATTTAGCCTTAGTGAAACTTCAGTCGTGCATAAGAAAGTCTGAGGGGAAGAAGAAGGAAGAAGAATTACTTTTTCACTTGGTAGGAAAGCAACCATTTAATATGAATTAATTTCATAGGGAACCTAATTCTGGGCTCTGCATTGCTGAGCATATTATCCGAAGTGATTTAACAAAGCCTCCTAAGGTATTATTTGAGTTCGGGCTGAAGAGCTGATACCAGAGTTTCCAGGTGGAGCACCTGACAAAATTGTATTACAAGATAACCATGAACCATAAGAAGGTTTAATCAGATTCTTTTCAAGAAAAGATTCAGAAATCCATTAGAGTCACTGGCAAAACTGATTGCCTTGGGTGGTGTATGTATTTGTATTCTCTTGCATTCTAGAAAAAAAAATATACAAACTTAGTCCACCATTATTTGTTTCCTGCTTGTATAAGGAAGATTTCAGCTGGAAGCATCAAACCACTCAGCTGAAAAAGCAGCAAGTTTCAGAACTCTCCTGCAAGGTATCAGTTACAGAGACCTCCATTTCTAGTAGATGGGTAGTGAGGCAAAGACATGAAAGGACTTCAGGCATGGCTACTTCGGAGTCAGGCAGTGTGGGAAACAATGCTGCCTGGTAAGAACAGAAATCATTTCCCTACCCTTGGGAGCTTAGGATGCCTGGATTTCTAAGGGATCTTTCCTGGCAGGTAACTCTCCATCGGAACCACGCCTGTGGTTTAATTAGGATGTATCAAACCAGATATACTTTCACAAAAATGGTTTTGCTTTGATAAATGGGTGTTTTCTGATAAGGCTCCATGCTGTCAGAGCATTCTTTACCAGTGATGGTGACCTCAGTTCTTATACCTGTTACAAGGAGCTGTGATACTACCTGCTTTGTATTCAGATGCCATAGCTTTCATGTATTCCAAGCATCTAGAAAGCTACTTGCCTATGTTGGATGACAAATATAGGCACATTTCTGCCTAATGCAGTTTACGGAACAGCCAGATACACAAGAGTTCCAAAATGCACTAACTGGCAGGAACTTAGACAAGGCAGGAATGAAGTCTGAGTTAGGACTTGGGCTTTCTAGCTGTCTTCTGCAGGTGTTCTCTGATGCCAACACCTCTGTTGACATAGTTCAGCTTTACTGATACTTTCTTTCATGGATCATAACAAGCCCAGTGACACTATAATGCTCCTGCATCTCATCATCTAGTATTTGAGCAAGAACCAATTAGAAGTAGACTGACCCGACTTGTTTATAGTAGAATATGTACTTCTGAATTCAAGGGCAGATCCTCAGCTGGGGAGAGTCTATGAATAATAGGTATTTGCAAACATTATCTGACCACTTACTGAACTGAACTTCATGACAACTCTCTGAAATACTTCAGCATTATTCTCCCCATTGCAATTCAGATGAGGCCAGATGTTAAGACCATTTTGTTCCAGTTAGAATTGGCGAGCTCAGTCCATGAGTCACACTTCCAGAGCTGCCGAGGACACAGAGCCCTTCCTCACACTAAGGCAGACAACATTAGAAGTTGTGTCTCGTGAATGCCAGCCTCAATTGCCACTAAAAGACCACTCTCTCGACGCTAACCTGTTCCCTTTTGCTCTACCCTGAAGGACCATCCGGAAGCGAAAGTCAGATAAGGGTGTTTGGCACCATGTACACTGTTACAATAGCATTTTAAGTAACTTTGTGCCCTCACAATTTGCTTTCATATGCAATTCCAGATATTCTCAATAACTCATAAATCCTCATGTTTTGGAGCATCCCTTTGCCTCACTCTGTCTGTTGTGTGGCACCCATTCCAGCAGCCAGTTATATGGGCAGTGGGATCTGACTTGAGAAACAGGACCTCCTCTGCAGAGGACACCCAGTTGTGAATATTTCAAGTTGTTTTCATCAGAACCTTTTGCATGTTGAGGTCCTTCTCTTTTCTTTGAGCATACGTAGAGCAGAAACATGCAACTGGTTTTCAACGACACGCTGTTCAGGCTGTGAAAAATGAAATTTTTAAGAAGGTAGCAGCAGTTCGCTTGTAAGAGCAAGCGAGCAGAGCTCTTACACATGTTAGTACAGAAGGTCAGCTTAAGACTTCATAGCAATGGGAAAGAGAAAAATTTCATTTTTATAGTACCCAGCTACAGTCACCATGACTGAAATACCAGTCCTAAGTGGAGGATATGCATCAATTTCCTTAATGAGGACAGTAACGATGCACCGTAGCATTGAACCAAAAGCAAATGAGCAGCGTTGCAAAGAATACAAAATTTCCCTTTCACAGGAAAATTCGGGATTTCAAGATTTATTTTGCTTCTGAAGCAGAATAAAATCAAATCCCTTTAAGTGACATTTTCAAAACCATTTCATCTCAAGCCCCAGTCTTTAATCTCAATTTAAAATATAACACAATCTGAAGGAGTAATTTCAAAATGAAAAATGGAGTCACTGTGCTGAAAAGGTTAATGCAGGGTATTTTAACCTTACTGAAGGAGTTGTAATTGTTTTTCAGATTTTGTTGAAGTTGACACTTTCATGGAAGAGCTTTGTTTTCAATCAAACAGCAGTTTTCCCTTGAAAAAACAGTCAGCTGGAAAAGTTCCACTCAAGCTAGCAGACACATGGGAGGTTAGTAGATAAGGAGAATATAATTAGCTACAATAGAAATTTTGTCAGAATAGGTATTTGCAAACATTATCTGACCACTTACTGGTCAGCTCTTACTGGTCAGTACTTACTGGTAAGCTCTTACTGGTCAGCACTTACTGGTAAGCTCTCACACACTGGCTAAATACCACTGCACTCCTGAAAAGAGAGCAAGGGACTAGGGCTGCTACTTTGCTCTTCTGAACGGTTGCTGCTACTGCGCTACAGCAGCATCCTCCCTGCCCAGTCACACTGGTTCCACACTGTCACAGTGGGGATGAGGAGAGAGGACTGCTTACCGAGGTCCTATTTTTGGGAGAGGATTTGATCACATGCTCCACTTTCGGTGCGTTAGCAGTTGACACTGAGGTCTGTGGGAGGTCTTGCAGCAGGAGCTGGGAGACAGCCGCGTCACTGCTGAACTGCCTGTGTTCTGCTCTCTCGGACTTCTCCTTCCCAAGATGTGATCTCACCAGATCACACCGAGGATGGTGGGATTACAAAGCATTGATTTCTGCAGTAACAGACTTTCTTTTTCTGCTGACAAACAAAAGACGAAATGAAAAACATATCCGCTAGAAATATTATTCAAATGTAAGTGGAAAAAAACCCCAACATTCACCTCCAGTTCTGAAGAGATTATTATTCAGGATTTTCATCCTCTTTTGAACAGGTGTCAGGAAGTGTTGATACGCAGCTCAGCAGAATATGTCACAAAACCAGGAATCACTGCCTTGAGGCAAACTTCTTAATCTTGTTGATTTTACAAGGGCACACACTCGTTCCTGGAATGTGAGCAGGATCTTCCTTCCCAATAAAGTGATACGTGCCAAGAAGCACCAGAAAGGAGCTGGGGTAGAAGGCAAATAGTTTCCTCTTCTGAGACAAACAGCACAGCGAAAGCTAATTGGCCCAAATATTACTGCTCATTTTCTGACTCAAACTCATTTAGCTAACAAGGGTCAAAGTCCATTTTCATATCGAAAGGGTAGGATGACTTTTTATTAAGGCAAGTATGGCTCTACTTGTTTTATCACTATTTCTACCAAACCAAAATCTTCATGCTGAAGATTACTCTATTCCAATTAGCATCACACTGTGCAAGGGAAGCATCCAACCATTGTGAGAAAATTGTATTTCTGTATTAAACTAGCTGTCTGTGGAGGCCTGGTGTTCTTTCTGCTTTGTTTTTAGTGGTGGTATAGAATGGTGCTAAAGATTTACAGAGGTTCAAAACTCAGGTGTGGTTAGTACAGAAAAAAAATTCACCGAGGGCTATTAAACACAAAACCCGTGGCCTGGGATATTTTGAGCTACAGACTGTTGGAAGGTGTATTAATATATCAGGGAAGTGTAACAAAATGTTTGTCCAGCCCTACCCCTAAATGTTGCTTCTCTCTGGAGAAGACTGAAATTCTGGGGCTAAAGCCACATCTTCAAAGTTAATAGACAGAACATGTTTTAGTGTGGCCGCAAGAGGCAGTCCCTTGAAATCTGAAGGTACCCAGCTTAGGCAGCCACCGACCTCTTGCTACATCTTTAGCAACGTGTTTTTATGCTGGTGAGGTGTACATGTAAGAAATAACAGATTATTGTTCCTTGCCTGCCAAATAGCAGTTGATTGAATACTTGATGCAAGTATGTAGCAGTACAAAGTAAAAAAAAACCCAAACCAACAACAAAACAAAACAAAAAACCAACAAAACCAACAAGTTCCTGAAAATGAACTTTCCTAAAAAATGAAATTCCTCATGAATCAAAGCTGAGTGGGGCAGAGGAGCAGTCTGTGTGAGCTGAGACAGCAGTAAATTATTAAAACATGCCAACAGGGCTGCATGCAACTCATCACTCTCCTCAACTATAACATGAGAAAGATGTCATAGTGAGACGGAATTAATTGGAGCGGATTTCTGGCATCCTTTCTCTGAGTGGTAGGACTTTACATCTCATTCAATCAACAGAAACCGATGTACTCAAAGTATTCAAATGTACTTCTCTGTGGACTTGGTTTCCTTGGCTTCCTAGGATTAAAAATGCCCCTAAGTTAATGCCCTAAATTAAAAATGCCCTTAAATATTCTAATTTTGCACTGTGTAAAGAGTGTTTCTAGGACTTCCAGGCTGGTCTCACAGTCCCTCAGACAGAAGGGAGCCGATCTTTCTCATTTTACCTGAAAGAATGCAAGTGATACTTGTGGTCCCATCCCGTATTCTTCTTGCTGCTCCT